>JAJEJO010000571.1:178167-205712 GCA_020662805.1 Glaucomys volans | reverse complement strand
ATGTTCATTAGAGATATGGGTCTGAAATTTTCTTTCCTTGATGTGTCCTTCTCTGGTTTTGGTATCAGGGTGATATTAGCTTCATAGAATGAGTTTGGAAGGGTTCCCTCCTCCTCTATTTCATGAAATACTTTGAGGAGTATTGGAATGAGCTCTTCTTTGAAGGTCTTGTAGAACTCGGCTGTGAATCCATCTGGTCCCGGACTTTTCTTTGTTGGTAGGCTTTTGATGACTTCCTCTATTTCATTGCTTGAAATTGATCTATTACCAGCCCTATTTTGTATTTTATTTAGAGACAGGGTCTCACTGAGTTGCTTAGCACTTCCCTTTTGCTGAGGCTGGCTTTGAACTTGAGATCCTCCTGCCTCAGCCTCCCTAGCCACTGGGATTACAGATGTGTACTACCTTGCCCAGTCCTTATATTTTCTGTGCAGATTTGTTGTTTCTTTTAAAGGTCAAAAATTTTGTCTGCTTATTTTTTGTATTTCTTTTTGAATTCTGTTTTGAATGAATTTTATTTAAAAAAATTTTCTCTGATTGTTAGAGCTTTCTTGGTGTGTATGTCATCTTTATATTTTTAACCTTTCTCTGTTACTTGAGCTACTTGTGCCTCTTATTAGTAATATACAGCTGAATTCTAACTGTGAAACTCTCCATTTTGTAATTCTAGAACTTTGAGATATAAATCTGATAAAAGACTAATATTCACAAACTTTAAGAATTTCTACAAATCAATAGGAAAAAGGGCAACATCCTAATACAAAATGCACAAAGAAAATGAGTGAAGAATTTATAGAAAATGAAAATCAAATGGTCAATAAGCATTTGAAGTGAAACCTCATTATCATTCAGGAAGTGCAATTAAAATCACAATAAATCATCTTGTGCAAAGAAGAATAGTTAAAAAATAAGACTGATGATTTTTTTTTTCTCAAGAAGAAGGTAGAAAGGGTGTAGAATTCTCAAGTGCTCTGAGTATAAATACAGATAGACCTTACACATTATGACTTATCCTTTTGCCAGATAGGAATGTCTATCTTAGCACTTTTCAAATAATCCTGAGGCACTTCCGTTGGCTCAAGACTGTCAATGGTGAGGCTGAAGGCTGGAAAGGGAGCAGGGTGCATCTTGGGTAGATATCCACTCTGAACACATCCCTATGGCTAGGAGTTGGGTCAGGCATGACTTTGTAATGCCAGGGTAGCTAGGGAGGCTAGGATACAGGGAGCAATGAATTAGATCTCAGGAGAACTTGGAAGGAGTTACTGGGTGGACAGTGTCACAGATGCTCACCAAATTGTACCTTACCACATGTAAAATTAAGAAAAAATAATACAAGACATCAGAGAGAGGAATGCATCAATTGATTTCACTGTCCACCTTTCTCAAATAAATAATCCCATTTGGAAAGCTTTCTTGCTTTGAAAAGAAATGTAAATAGGTAAGCCAATGTATGTAATGTGTCTTCTAGTTCTTAGATGACTATAGATCCAAAAAGTGGAGATGATATTTACATCTAAAACCAATTGGGAAAACTGAAGCACATGAAGCAACTCTCAGAGGGAATTAATCTTAACTGTATTATAGAATTCTAAATTCTTTGAGAGAGAAGTTCATTAAAAACGAAACAAAAGAGACAAACAAAACCTCCCCAAACCCCAAAACAAGCCAGGCATGGTGGTGTTTGACTGTAATCCCAGCATATTGGGAGGCTGAGGCAGGAAGATCACAAGTTCAAAGCCAGCCTCAGCCACTAAACAAGGCCCTAAGCAACTTAGCAAGACCCTGTCTCTAAATAAAAAATAAAAAGGACGGCGATGTGGTTGAGCACCCCTGGGTTCAATCTCTGATACCAAAAACAAACAAGCAAACAAAGAACGAACCAAAAAAATAAATAAATACCCCCCCCCCCCCCCCGCTTTGAACTTGAAACATTTCAGCAGTTCTGATGTTAAGGGAAATTTCAGAGTGTTCATTCATCAGACTTCCCACTCAAATCTGTGTGGTGTATTTTGCAATTTGGCCGAGATGGCCATATTTTCTTAATAAGTACTCCTGCAAAGCAAACCTTTACTCATGTGGAATAAAAGGCAAAGGAGAATCAGAGAACCATGTAATTTAAAGCTAGAAGAAAGAGAGGAAAGAGGAGAGTTCTTTTTTAGTTAACAACCTGAATTATGGAAGATATTTAAATACATGTAATTTTATAAATCTTAAGTACATGTTGTGAACTAAGATACAAATAGACCTCAGTAAGAAAAGTGAGGCAAGGAGGAATGACAATTTACCTGGGTTTCACATCCCAAAAAGATGGCATAGTATAATGAGAGATCCCAGCAGCCTCAAGAATTTTAACTAGCCATGCATGCCCTCTTGGGAACTATGTGCTTTTGACATTTAAATATATTGCAATGTAATTATTTGGTTTCATGTATCTCACCTATTAGCATGCCAGCTCTTAAGGGAAGGTATGTGCCATTCATTTTTGTAATTGCCCTGCCCAGAGTTCTAATTAGTTCCCAAATTGTACCTGATGCTTAACAAAAGTTTGCTGAAAGATGAAGTGAATAATTGGATAGAGAGGATTTATTTGGAACGTCAAAATACTCTGTGCCTCTATCCCCAGCTATTCCAATCTGTGGGAAGTAATCAATGCAGATTGAAAAATCATCTGAAGTGTCTGCACCGAGCACAAACTCTTATGTCAGTAGGGTCCAGTTTGCGGGGAATGTTCTGTGTTTACTCATCAGCACGAGGATTGGACAGGGACAGAGTGGTACACACATTCCTAACCTTCATTTTTCCTCTATTGCTTGGGTAAATTTGTCCTGGTGTGCTTAGGACAGTCCTGGTTTATGCTGTTGTCTCTGTGTAATTATTATTAGTGTCTCATTTCAAAAGTGTCTCAATTTGAAAAATAAATTTTATGATTGCCCTATTTTTAGCATCTTTTACAATGTTCCTTCATTACATGCACTTCTCGAAGTGGGAGATTCTGTTATTTTGGAATAGTACTTTTTTCAACTAGGAGAACCCTTTTTCGTGGTCTTCAGAAGCACCTGAGAGCTGTGGGAGAGGTGAATTTCACAGCTCTGGGAGATGACAACCTTGATTTCCTCAACATACTAGGATGTTTTTGACTTGAGTGAGACTCTAAGGGACCAAACCATCTTGGTGCAGTTTTATGAATCTGATCTACCCTCTGTGATTGCTTGACATTTGACCCACTTGAAAAGGAAGAAGGATCAGGTTTCTCTGATACTTTGAACATGAAATTCCCTCACAGTGGCAAAATCCGTTGCTAAGAGAACTGTCATGCAAGTGGCAAAGGCAGTTGGTGACACTTTGGAGCATCATACAATTTCAACCCCAAGTATCAGGTTTGTGGTAACTGTAGGATAGAGACCTGTGAGGATGACTCTTCTAACCTCTGCCCTTTGAACCTATTTATCCTCCTTCTTATTCCCACCAGCCAGCCAGGCTGTCCCCATTCTGCTTGATAGTCCTAGTTTTGATTAACCTTATTTACAAAAGCAGTTACCACATCTAATATTACTTCAATACATATTTGTCAAAATATATATGTGCTAAACAAAGAATGTATGGATTTTTCAAAAGATCTCTGTGTCGTGGGAACTCACTTTCTAGAAAACGTGATTGATACATGGCTACTCTTTAAATTGTAGTGTGACAAGGACCATAATGGTGATCTATTCTGAGTGTTATGGAAATATGGAGGCAAAAGTGATTGATTAGCAGTTTAGTTTGCCATGTGCAGTCAGATGCTCAAGATGCCTTGGAGTTCATGAGGAATATGGACATGGGGTTTGAGAAAGAGTCTGCAGCTAGAGCTAGAGAATTTTAAATCATTGACAAAGAGGTGAGAGCTGTCATCTACCAGAATGGCACATAGTATAGCAGAGTTTTAAAATTCAGGCTGTACAGTTAGACTATTTGAGATAAAATCCTGCTCTGGTAAAGCTACCTAAAAGAGCCTTTGCTTCTCTTCTCTTTTTGAGCTATCTTGACTCTGGTTATGTTGGAGATACAGAGACTTCATGTGGTATGTCAAAAATTAAGTACCAAACGTCTCAGAAATCTTTCTTTCATTAGTCAAGGGAAATTTATTTTTATTAATGGTGAAAATGAATTTAATTTAGAATGTGGCATTTATGCTCCTTTAATGAAGTCTATCATCTGTCAATCCATCAATCTGCTGTCTATCCAGAACAACTGAAAATGTTGCTTGCCTGAGAGGAAACCACGGGGAAAAAATATGGGGAGGAGGGGAGAATTTGTCACATAAATGACCACATCAAGGAAGCAGCTCCAAAATTTCTATTGTTTTACAGATATTCCCTCTTATCTCAAGGTGTGCGAGTAAGGCAATCTAGATTTTATCTTGGAAATGACTCAGGGAACCTAATCCTGATTGGAGACATCTGGGCAAAGAATGCTTAGCTCCCTTACCCCTTTTTGCCCTCAGGGCACAAAATAAGAGTAAAATCAAGTTTTAGACCCACTACTTCTCAAACAAAGACCCAAATCATTTGACAGTGCTTTGCTCCTATAATCACTATCAACTTTTGGCTTCACTGCCAGGGAATATGAAATTTTCGGCGGCAGAAGATTAGAGACATGACTCGAGCAAAATGACATAGGAAGGCAGGGGCGCAACTGGGAAAACCATCCGGGACTCTCTCCAAGAGCCTTCTTAAATAATGTTTTTGTTCAGGGTGTGAATGAAGATAGAGGGATGATTTGCTTTGAATAACCTTGAAGGAGAAAATAACTGGGAGAAGGTGTGTGCATCTGTCTCTTCTGAGTGGATCCCACAGGCAGAAAATACATTTTTAAAAATTTCAGATATTTTTGCTGTTATGGGGAAGCCAAGGTATGGAATATCTGATAATAAGAAAAGTAAAATGGTAACAGCTAGAATAATATTAACGGGTGAGAATTATGTAATGATCACTGTATTCTGGGCATTCTTTCAGCCACTTACTTGATCTTATTTGGTCCTCACAATAACAAGTCTATGAGGTAGGAATCCTGTTACCCCATTTTACATGTGATGACTCAGAGGCAACAAGCCCAAGGATGCTCTTCAGGCAAATCTGGGACCCCAATTTAATTGAAATCATTCTGTCTTGGGTCAGATTTTTCTTCCAGGAGCATGAAAAATGGCAATTCAAAATTATTAGAAAAATGTGATGCTGAAAACTTTTCAATGTAATTTTTTTTTTATTTTTTGGTACTGGGGATTGAACCCAGGGGTGCTCAACCACTGAGCCACATCCCCAGTCCTTTCTTTGTATTTTATTTAGAGACAAGGTCTCACTGAGTTGCTTTTCACCTTACTTTTGCTGAGGCTGGCTTTGAACTCCAGATCTTCCTGCCTCATCCTCCTGAGTTTCTGGGATTACTGGCATACACCACTGTGCCCAGTTAAAAGTAATTTTTAAAACAAATTCATTTAATATATGCATTTGAAATATTTTTCATCTCTTGCAATTGGGTTGTTATTGGCTAGAGTGGCACAAAAAACATATTCTACCTTAGTTGTGAACTCTTTTCTGGGCCACTGGTGCTTAGTTTCGGCGAACATGGGCTCTTCATCACCTGCACCAACCCAGGACTCATTGCTCAGGACAGGGAAGGACCTCAGAGACTGCTGTAGTAAATCACCCCAGAAACTCAAGAGCATGCATTCAATTTAATGTTTGTCTAGCAATTAAAGAAATTAAAGATCTACCTTTTTTCTGGTATTGGGGGATTGAACTCAGGGGCACTTGACCTTTGAACTTGTGATCCTCCTGTCTCAGCCTCCCCAGCTGCTGGGATTACAGGTGTGTGCCACTGTACCTGGCTTACTTTTAAAAATCTTTGAAGTACCGTCATGTATAACTAATTAGAACAAATTTAAAAAGAAGTCTTTGGAGAGTTTGAAACTTGGTAGTTTATTTAAAATTGAGTACTGCAGACTCTTAAGAATGTCTATATTGTTTTGTAGGGTGCTATTGTTTGGATGTGAGGTGTCCCCCAAAAGCTCATGGGTGAGACAATGCAAGGTTTAGAGGAGAAATGATAGGGTTGTGAGAGCCTTTACCCAATGAATCAGTGAATGAATTCCCGGATGGGATTAACTGAGTCATAACTGAATCGTGTGTGTGCATGCTTGCATGTGTGTGTGTGTGTGTGTGTGCGTGCGCGCGCACGCATGCGCGCATGCATGCATGTCTGGAGAAGGTGGGGCATTGGAGGTGTGACTGTGGGGTATTTATTTTGTATCTGGAGAGTGGGGTCTTTCTCTGCTTCCTGCTCTTCATGTGAACTGCTTCCTTCTGCCACACTCTTCCACCATCATATTCTGCCTCACCTCAAGTCCTGAGGAATGGAGCTGACTGTCTATGGACTGAGACCTCTGAAAAACTGTGAGCCCCTATATAAACTTGTTCTCTCCTAAAATTGTTCTTGTGAGTTTTCTTAGTCACAGCAGCAAAAAAAAAAAGCTGACTAAAACAGAAATGTAAAGAAAATTTCTGTAATGCATTGTCATTCCCACTTTAAAGAAGAACGAACAGTTCTGTGCTCCTAGGTGCTCTTTGGTGTTGGTGGTTAGCCGTATGTTGGATAGGCACGTGGTGGCTGCCTCAGTATGCCAACATGCTCCATGCTGCGCAGAAACTCACACATCAGAATGCTGGAGCTCATGCTCTGTGGGTGACTGATAAGAGGGGTCAGTGTGTGTAGAGAAGGATACCATGGTTGAAATTGGGAGTTCAGGGCTAGAACACCAATTCTTATAACAACGGGAAACAAATCACCCAAGATCTTGGTTCCTCATTATGGTTTTTCATTATGAAATGGAAAGAATATCTAGTTTGCTGTTATTCACAGGATTACATGAGTTGATGCAAGTATGTTTACACTGTACAATGATAAATTATGTTTTATTGATGGCAAAATAGTGGCAATCATTCATTCTGCAAATATCTATTGAGTGACAATACATAACTTACCAATTTTATATAAAATTATGTAAATAAATTTGTTAAGTCATAATTACCCTTCAATGTAGCAGTTTAAACCAACATGGATTTATTGTCTAAAATGGCTCAGAGGGTTAGGAAGCCAGGAGTGCCTTAGCTGGTTTTTGAGGCTTAGGGTTTCTCATGAGTTTGTGCTTGAGATATTGCTGGGCTGTTGTCATCTCATGCTTGACTGGGCTGAAGGATCTACCTCTAAGCTCATTCATGGCAATTGGCAGGAGACCTGGATTTTTCAGCCTGGGTGTCTTTCTTGGGACTGCTCACCACATGGCATCTTGTTCCCTCTAGAGTCAATTATCATGGGGTGGGGGAGAGAAGGAGAGGGAGGGAGGGAGGGAGGGATAGAGAGAGAGAGAAAGAGAAAGAGAGAGGAGAAGGACACACAAGATGGAAGCCATGATGTCTTTTATAACCTGGTTCAAAAGTGACGTTTCATTACTTCTCTATTATATGGGGTACAAAGACCAGCCCAGTACAGTTTGGAAAGGGACCACAGACAGATATGAATGCTAGGAGGTAGGGATTGTTGGGGGTGGCTTATCACAATACTGTAATATATGTAGTCAAACATGTTGCAAAAATAATAAAGAACTATGATAAAGAATTTGCAGAGGGATGGGGCCTAATTCAGATAGCCTTTCTAGGAAACTGACTCCTAAACTGGATCTAAGAACAGAGAAGGAGCCAGCCATAGGAAGATCAAGGCAAGAGCATTAGACCTGGGCCTTCTGTACTTCTGCAACAGCAGATGGAAGGATTCCAAGAAGAAAGTGGTTAGTGCTTTCCAGGAATTGGGAAGATTATGTGGATGAACAATGATGAGGGAGAGATAGTGGCTTGAGACACCACTGGAGGGTCAGGCAGGGGCTAGATGGAATGTCATGCAGTTAATAGCCTGCACTTTGTCAAAGGGCAGTAAAAAATCTATCCAAAGACTTCTTACGTGGAACATAGGCCTGACCTGAAATTTTGAAGGATCTCTCTGTCCTCTTTTGGAGATAGGATAGGAGAGAAGGAACAGAAGCAGGGAGACCAGTTTCCTGGCTATTTGGTAGTCCATAGTCCAAGTGAGTTAAAATGGTGCTGGTACAGGCTGATGACAGTGAAACTGAAGAGTGTAAATTAATTAGACCTAATTATGGACAACATGCTTTTGAGATGCACTGATGGATTGAAACTGCTCTCTCTGTGTGTGAGTGTGTGGTAAGAACAGGGTGAGGAATGATTTCCAAGTTTCTACTGGTCCATTTACTCAGATGGAGAACAATGGGTTGAAAGGTTTTGGTTGGGGACAGAGGATTAGCAGACCAGGGTATGGGGAAACTCAAGAACACCTTTTGGCCTATGCAATACAAGTAACAAGTGGAATACATGAGGCTGGGCTTTAAGACAGATCTATGAATCTGATCCTCTAAAGAGGATGAACATGAAGTAACAAAGAGCCCTGGGAATCCTGAATTTATTCTGGAGGTAAATACCTGACTTCAGCCATGAACACCATCACTCCATTCTTTCCATAAGTTCCAAGAGCATGCATCAAAGAAAGGACAAAATAAAGAACTAAGGAATGAAGGAAAAGGAAAGGAAAGTTAGGTCTACAAGAAGGAGCTGGCTGGGCCAGGCAGAAGTGAGCAGACAAGATAAGGTTGGTGCGAGGCTGGAAGAGAGGAGAGAGTTGTTATGTCTTAACTCTTGAATGCAGATATGGTCATTGGGTTTGTTTAAGAGGAGTTTTTGAGAAATGATGAATGGAACTATAGTGAACAAGAGTAAATGGGACATGGGGAAGAGCATAGTTGCCTACCCAGCCAACTCCTCCAGAACTTTTGCTGCAAAAGAAAACAGGATGTGAGAACAAGAGGTGTGTGGGATACTTCTGAATGCTTCCATGTTGTTGGAAATGGCAAGGGTAGACCCTGATGCCTGAGACTTAGCAAGAGCAAGGGCCAGTGTAAGTGGGGATCCAATCTAGACAATGCATGAGAGGCAAAGTAAACAGAGGAAATATTAATTTAAAAATTTTAATTCACTTGTCTCCCTCATCCCCAAATAACAATTAAAAAGCTGATTTGGGGGCAGATTTATTTAGGATATGGTGGTTCTTTCTTCTTTCAGTTTATCATCTTTTCTCCCAGCAGGATGAGTTCTTCATTCTCATTCTGACTCATGCCTGGACAGAGGATCTTGGAAAATAACCCAGCTGGGTGTGGAATAATTTCTTCTACACAACATGAAGGTCTCCTGGTACTTGGTGTGGAAGATGGAGGGACAGTTTAAACAGGAACCAAATAGGATTTCCTTGGCTTCATGCCAGTTCAACACTCATGGAAAAGGCAAGGAGAAATGAGAGAGCTCCCCTTTAGATGTGCTGTGGATCCTCTGTATCCTTGCCCTATTGCCAGGGTCCCTGGCTGGGTAAATGTGCGTTACCAGGAGCATTAGCTTGCTAGCTTGTTTGACGGACCAACTTCCCCTCTGCACCCCTCCTTCTTTCATCCTTTCTTTCTTCCCTTCTCTCTTTGAAACATGTTCCTGGCACTCTGGAGAAGGATGGAGTGACAGTGCTGACGGCTGAAGTCATCTATTTATCCCCAGAATAAGCACAGAGGAGGCAGGAGATTACGCAAATTAATATAGATTATGCATCCAAAAATACTCTGGACTTAATAGAGGAGCAGGGCAGCTGTCCCAAGCCCTGACCTTCCCTTGGACTGCCCAGACTGTCCCCTGATGAGCAGGAAAGGGGCTAACTTCTACCAAGAGCAAGACATTGAGCTAGACATGAATTATCTCATTTAATTCTCCCCTAATTTGGAGAGGTAAGTGTTCTTATGCTCATGTTACTGTTGAAAGAATTGTGGTTGAGATGTCCTGAGTGACTTGACTGAGACTGGATTCTATTTGTTTATTTTTACATCCCTTATCTCTTTCCATGAAGGATGTTAGATGGTGCTGAAAGATGGGGCTGGTGGGCATTGAGAGGCAGGATGTCTTTGGTTGATGTAGGCGGTCCTCCATTCAGGATACAAACCTATCAGCCATCAGTGAGTTGAATCACAGGGGCCCCTCTCTTTCCTTCGGCACCCCAGTTCCTACCCCTACCACAACAGTTTGTGTCAAAAATTTAACGTCAGGCAAAGGAGTGATTTAAGCCAAAGTTTTCTGTTTGTGCCCCTGGCTTCTGATTTCTTCTTATATTGCTGTCCTTATGACTTCCTCCATTGCAGGTGACTTTCTGGCCTTTCCCTCTTATTAAACCCTACTCTAGAGGAAGAAACAAATAAACTCATTCTCAGAAAGGTGCCAATTGTTCATGGTTCTGGTATGCAATCTCTTCCAGAGGCATTTTCTTTTTTAAGAGGGGGAAGAAAAGACGTAAACAGAAATAATGAAGAACTTTTAAGGAACAACTCTTGTAATCAGTGGGCAGTTGGGCAATTGAGAGGCATTTTCACCTGGGAAAGTTTTCTGTGGCTCTGGAGAGCACTTGACAACCTCCAGGTTGCCAAGTAACCTCAGTGGGGAAGAGGCCAGGTGGGAGTGACAGGACTCGCCCACCAAGGCTTCTACCTTTCCTCTTCCTTTGGTTTACATTCTCATATTTCAGGTTTAATATGTGTGTGGATTTAGATGGAGGAGAGAAATTTGGTTTACATGCATGTCACTGGTAACATGAGGAAAGGAACAGGGTCCTCTAAAATTAATTCAAGGAGACCAAAACATTTTTTTTTTTTTTTTGTGAGTCAGGTAAAGTAAAATGACCTATACATTTTCTAGTTTCTGGCATTTCAAGAAAAGAATATTTGGGACTGCACACCCTTAGATAAGGAGGCTTGGGTAAAGATGGTCAGAGTTTATACTTAAACATTTATAGTTTTTATTAAGTTTTTAAAAATATCAGCAATACATGCTCATTGATGCAAACCATTGACTATGAAAAAATGTCTACTCCTTCCCAGTTTCTAATCTTCTTCTCCTAGAGATATTAGTTTGGTATGTAGCCTTTCGTAGTTTTCCCTGTGTTCTTACATATATCTAATAAATATGTGTTTATATAAGCATATGTATGTGTGCATACACACACACACACATAAAGGCATATAGTAGGACTTATTTTCTGATTCCTATAAATAAATATGCTATCAAACTGAATTAATTACCAACAACTGCTTCCTTTTACCAACAGTAAGTCCTGGACATTTCTCCAACCAATATAAATAAACCCAATGCTACTTTTCAATACCATATTCCATAGCACGTTGGTGTCACAATATATTTGAGCATTCTTTGGTGGAGGTACATTTTGTCATTTCCAGTGCCACCCCTCTCTAGGGTTATAGGTTCTGAAGTATACAGAACATCCTCAAATTGATCAGAATAAGAAAATCCAGTGGCAAAAGGGCAAAATTTATAAACTGATAATTCACAGAGTAGGAAAGGAAAATATCCAAACATAAATAGGTGATCAAGTCTCTGGGGTCATCAATATGCAAATGGAAGCAATTTGCTGCATTCTTTTTATTCCTTAGGTTGATAAACACTGAAAGGCTTGTCAACATCTGTTGCAGAGATAAGGTCTGGTGGGTGGGAGCACTGTGTTGTGACCCAGTAGTGCATTTCAACATCAGGGCTGCTTAGCCTCTTGGTGCTGCAGCCCCACATGTGGAATTCTAGCTGACGTGATAAAAACGCCCAAGATTGGTGCTTTTCAAGGAATACAATTTCAAAGACGTTTACTCTCAGTTTGATCTTCAGATCCAGCAATTTTATTTCATTCTGATGTTTGTAAGAGAGAAATCCGATTTTACCGGAAGTTTTAGCACAGTGCCAGGTTCTCTGTGCTCAGTGAATGCTTACTGTCACTTGTCATTGGCAAACTAGAGCTAGAAGTAAAAACAACACAATAACAATAAAACAAAACAGGGAAAATCAGAACAGAACGCTAACCGACCATGAAAAGGCACCAGTGCATGTTTGTGAAATATCTGTGAGCATGAATTCCATACAGATGTTCCACTCTCCCAAGAAACATAAGCCCCAGGAAGGTGGGGAAGTCATGTGTGTGCTCTGGCTACCAGGCGGCATGCTGCGGTCATGTAGTGAATGTCAAACAAAAAGAAAACTCCCCCAAAGGATGGCTCTAATTATTTTCTCCAATTGTGTGCATCCGCATTCAACTTTGATTTGTCCATAAAAATTTCAAGCTTTTAATTTTTTCCTTACATTTCTTAAACTACTTAACCTCTACTCCCATTATAATTTTAGAGCACTAGCATCCCAATATCCTTCTTTGAGGCTCTGAACATTCATGTAGGCATTACATGTCATCCAGAAATTATGGACTTTGTCCCTGCTATGTCCTGA
Source organism: Glaucomys volans (assembly GCA_020662805.1). Taxonomy (NCBI): domain Eukaryota; kingdom Metazoa; phylum Chordata; class Mammalia; order Rodentia; family Sciuridae; genus Glaucomys; species Glaucomys volans. Next base: position 193,296 of record JAJEJO010000571.1, on the reverse strand, counting down.
GAACTGCTGAAAGGGCTGAAATAAGACTCATGACAGCTCTCAGCTCTGAAGCACTGTTTGAGGTGTGGTACTACAGGGTGAAGTGATGTGCAGAGGAGCAGGTTGAAATTTATTAGAATGCAGTGCAATAAGTACTTACAAGAAAGGAATGTATCCCCTTAAGAGGAGGTGACATCTGAGTCTTGAAAGGTGAGTGGACTTCTTTCACAGGGGATAGGAGCAAAATCTGCGAGTGCAAGGAGGCAGGAAAGGACACAGAGAAGAGCAGTGACTGGTGGAGTGCATGATGGGAAAGAAGACCAGACGTTCCTCCACACCTGGATTACAAAAGGCTCTGCTGAAGAGGACAGGGTCGAAGAAGAGAAAACCAATGAGGTTATAAGTAGGGAAAAGGATCCAAGTTACTCTTTTTGTGAAACAGATTCTGGGGAATTTCTTGAGGCTGGTAGAGAGCTGGTTTTAGGGAAGCCACCAAGGACCCTCTATAATGACACTGAAGAGATACCATGATGTTCTGGTAAAGATCACAGTCAGAGCCAGGGGCTTGGGTTCAAGTCCCAACTCCATCATTTCATAGCTACGTGCTCTTGAGTAGGTTACTTATTTCCCCTTCTCTAAATCAGGGATAATAAACGTCCACCTCATGGAGTTTCTAGGAGAATTAAAAGTTAATATTTGTAAAGTGCTTAACACAATGCCTTGCACACAGTAAGTGTATTGCAACTAATTACTAAGTAAAAATAAATACATCTGAGTAACAGATACTGAAAGTCAAGACTAAGTAATTGGCAGTAGCAACAGAAAGGAAGGGCTGGCTTGAATTGAGATGTTTATTGTCTGGGCAAAATTCAAGAGGTTTTGATGACTAGTAAGTTGGATGTCAGATGAAGATGTGAACAAGCCAGATTCTGAAGTAGCAGCCCCAGTCTCCATGAGAGGGTATTTAATGCCACTCAAAAACTCACTTTCCCCCTCTATGAAATAAGGCTGCTAATGACTGCATGTATAACCTCATATGGCTGTTCTAGTGCTTAAACCAGAAAATGTACATAAAATAGCACAGTGCCTGAAAGCTAGTAAGTTCTCAATTCGTGTAACCTATATTATGATGACACAAAGTTTATAAGGAGGATGAGAGAGAGAGTGGTTTATGGTACCATTCACCAAGAGGTGCATATGGTGTTGAGGATGGAAGAAAGAGAGAAAGTTGAATTTTGAATGGAATTTGAGATATTTGCAGGACATTAAGTGAGATACCTAGTTGGGAAATGACTCTGGAACTCCAGTAGGAGGCTTTGAGATGGTCATTGATTAGGTCACAGAACTGTATGTGATCACCTACAGAGAGTCTCCCTGGTGGTGGGAGAGAAGAGGACTGAGACTGCACTCTGCAGCCCCCAACACTCGCGGGTCAGCCTGTAGGAGGAGAAACCAGAAAGGGGAACAAGAAAACACCCAGGTCCTATGTGAAAATTGAACTTTATCCACAAGGATGATCTCATATTTGAAGCGTTACAGCACATTCACACTCATTATCTATGTTCATGCTCTCAGCAATCCTGTAAAGGGTTCTTCAGCTATGTACACTGAAACTCAGGTTTCCAAATGGCAGAGCTAAGACTTGAAACCAGGTCTTTTTTGTTCCAAATTCAGTGTTCTCCCCCATATATTTGGCTTTTCGGGGGAAAAAAACCCAAGTGAAATGCAGACTTGAGCTAAAGTCTTTCTGTAATTCTTGGGACTATAGAATCCATCGAGATTCTTTGAGCAGCTACATATTGGTATCCTTTCAATTGCACCTAGACTGGAAATCTTTTTTGGTAACTACCCTTTGGCCTGGGTCCAGGTGACCAGAAGGGTTAACCCTGAGGGGTCAGAGTTGAAGAATAGGCTCCCTTTCTCAGGGCAGGTGGGTAAAGAAGGATGGAGCACAGAGGTTCTTGCAGGTATCCTACAGATGGTTGGATTTTTTTTTTTTTCCCTCATCTTGCCCTAGGTGAGGGAAAATGGCTGGTTTCTTCAGAATTCCTGCCCTTTTCTCTTTCATTGGATGAGAAGGCATGAGCCTTGAATTGGGCTACTCTGAATTTAAGTTCTAGTTCTTTTACTTGCCAGCTACGTGACCTTGGGCTTGTCATTTAGCTCATAGAAGATTCGGTTTCCTTTGTAGGAAATTGCTCTGGTAATATTGTCCTAAAGGGTTTGTTGTGTTTGGCAAATATTGATGCTCATAAACAATTTGATTGAGTCTTGATTCAGAGGAAAACCCCATTGTGGGTCTCTATTGCTCTGGGACAAAGTCTACTCTATCTCAACTGCGCAGAAGCTCCTTGGGAGGCTGTCTCTACCTTTCAGCCTCTTCCTGTATCATGGATTGACAATGACCTCAGCCTTCCTCCTGTTCCTGCTACTTATCATGCACCCTCTCTCCACAGGCCTTTGCATCTCCTCTGTTGCCTCCTCTCTCTATCCTCCTGTCCTCCTTGACTGCTTAACTTTTTTGTACCAAGACTGAACCCAGAGGTGCTAAATCACTGAGCCACATCCCCAGCCCTTTTAAAATTTTATTTAGAGACATGGTCTCACTGAGTTGCTTAGAAGCTTGCTAAGTTGCTTAGGCTGGCTTTGAACTCCAGATCCTCCTGTGTCAGCCTCCTGAGCCGCTGGGATTATGGGTGTGAGCCACTGCTCCTATCTCTACTCACCTTTAAGAAGTCAGCTCATATGTTACTGCTCCAGAGAAGCCTTCTCTGACTTGTAGACAAGTTGACCCCCATATTCTCTCTCTGTGCTTAGCATAGATGTGATTTTTTTTCCTATTGATTTGTGTGGTTTTGGATTCATGGCTGGGAAGAATAGAACTTTGTTTTTGTTAACTTTGAATTCAAAGGCATGTAGCTCATCTAGAGTAAATTCTCAATATTTGTTTATTAACCAAATGGATGAGATTATGTATGTGAAATTCTTGACAGTCAGAAGTGCTTGATCAATTTCAGTTGCTCTCATAGACCCAAGAGTTGTGCCAGACGTCTCTCACGGCTGTGTGTCTCTGAGGCCCTCTAGAAGACAATATTCCTTTATGAAATTAATATGGTCTTTGAACATGTGCTCAAATAGTTTGAATCCCAGGTTTGCTTACTAATTGAACAAGTTTTGTCATTACTCTCACTTTCATCAGCAGAATGGGACAATAATCGATTCCAGGGCTATTCTGTTTTTTGTTCAAATGTTTGTGAAGTATCTTCTGCATGCCAGGCCTTGTTCTAGCCACTGGAAATATAGCAGAGAACTCTATCAATAAAAGTAGTTGCTCTTATTTTAGTGGAGAAGACAGAAAATAAATAAGGCAAACAGATAGTACCAACGAGAAAATGCAGCAGCAACGGAGACAGGAGGTATGTGATTTGAGGAAGTGGTATCTAAATGAAGAAGTGAAGAATGTGAGAGCATTTTAGGCAGAGAGGAAATAAGAACAAAGACCCTGCAGCAGGAGTATAGTTGGGTAACAGGGTAGACCTGTGTCCCTGGCTGGAGAGGAAGGGTACTGATCAGAGAGGTCTGAGAGGCCAGGTCACATAGGGCTTTAGGAGTTACTATGAGTACTTTAATTACTTTGATTTTGGGTTATTATAAGTACTTTGATGAAGTTGAGAGGGCTTTGGATAGAGAAGTGATGTGCACTTTAATGGGCTCACTTTGGCTGCTGTGCTCAGAATAGAATGGACAAAGCCAAGGGAAGAATCAGGGAGACGAGTTAGAGGAGAGATGTGGTGGCTTGAATCAGGGTGGTAGCAACAGATGTGCTGAGGGTTGGTTAAGTTCTCTGTGTATTTTTAAGGTAAAGATTCAACTGTGAATGAACAACAGAAAGAAGGGAAGGAGCTAGCATTTACTGAGCTGGGGAAAGTTTTGGGAGAATTTGTCAAATGGAGCAGAAATCAGAAATTCATGTTTAGACATCTTAAATTTAAGATGCCAAGGAAAGATATCCAATGGTGGTGAGATAAGAGCATGGAGTTTGGGAATTGTTTGCAAAGAAATGTTATTTAAAGTCATAAGAATAGATGAGAACAATATCCAGTGTAATGTTGATAAATTTGGTTTAAAAACAGAGAAATTAGATCCAGGACTGAAATTTAGAATTAGGGGTGGTAGGGAATGCAAGCAAGAGAGGCAAGAGGAAACAAGGTGAGTGCAATATCCTGGAAGCCAAATGAAGAGATGAGGGAGTGAATGACGAGGGTTAGGTGCTACTGGAAAGTCAAGGAGGATGAGAAGGTACCACTGGATTTAGCAGTGGGGAGGCTCATGGTTTATTATCAAATGCATTTATGAGTATAATGGAGGAAATAAATATAAGCCATAATAACCTTCTAGGAAGGTTGCCTTTCATTGAAGGGATGTCTCTTGGGTCAGCTGAGTCTGGGTTACTATGTTCAAGAGCGTACCTGGAGCCTGAGGCAGTAGATTCTAAAGTCAACTGGATCTTTTCCATAATGGAGTGATAAAAATTTGGTCTGGGTGGGCTGGGTGGCCTAGAGAGAAAGAAATGAGGAAGAGGATGAAAGAGTATGAGAGGTTATTAGAAGGATCGAAGGGTTTTAATGGTCAGGGCCAAAGAACCTTGAAGGATAGGGATGCTAGTGTTTACATTAGGTAGCTTTCTGTCACTGTAACAAAATACTCAAGATAATAAACTTATAAAGAGAAAAGGTTTATTTTGACTCATTGTTTTAGAGGTTCCAATATATGATCAGTTGGCCCTTTTGGCTTTTGAGCCTGTGATAAGGCAGTATCATTGTGAGAACATGTGGTAGAGCAAAACTACTCACCTGTCACAAGCTAGGGAGCCAAGAGTTAGTTGAGTCCTGGGTCCCACTGTCCCTTTCATGATATGCCCCCAGTGACCTAAAGATCTCCCACTAGACCCCACCTCTTAAAGCTTCCACCACTTCACAATATTGCCACACTGGAGACAAGCCTTTGGGGCTGTTCAACATCCAAACTATAGTGTAGTGAATTGCTAGGTTGAAATCATCTCACTTTGGCTAAGTCTTCTATCAAGTCTCTGACATACACCAGTAAGTTTTATGAGTGTGATTTTCAGGGAGGAGTGGAAACTGAGGGATGAGTTGAACGTTATGCTTGAGTTGATGTGAGGTAGACCAGGTGGAGAATGTATGGGATGGAAAGATGATACATAAATGAACTGTAAGAGCGGAGATAAGAGTTTTGACCTGTGAATGGCCATGGGAGTGTTAATCTCCCTGGAAATTTGCAGGGAAGGTTTGGATTTCCCAGGTGTTGAGTGGGAGACTTAAGGTGATCTTACCTAGATGATAATATCCAGGGACATCAGGGTTACAACTTGGAAGGCAAGAAGGCATCAGTGTTTTAGTTAGCTTTTTTGCTGCCATGACCAAAACACCTGAAAAGAACAACACAGAGTAGGAAAAGTTTATTTTGGCTCACAGTTTTAGAGGTATCAATTGATAGACAGCTGACTCCATTGCTGTGGGCATGAGGTGAGGCAGACCATCATGGTGGAGAGCCATTGTAGTAGAAAACAGCTCAGAACATGGCCACCAGAAAGCAGAAAGAGTTTTGCAGACCAGGGACAAAATATCAACCTCAAAGGCACATCCCCAGTGGACCACCTCCTCCGGGCACACCCTGCCTGTCTACAGTTACTACCCAGATATTCTCTATCAGGGATTAATGCACAAAGATTAGGTTAAAGCTCTCATGACCCAATCATTTCATCTCTGAGCTTTCTTGCATCATCTCACACATGAGCTTTTGGGGGACACTCATATCTAAACCATAACAATCAGGAATTGAAAGGACTCTCAGCAAATGTTCCTTTCACTCCTCTATTCTAGCCCTTCTCTAACCAAATGTAAAAAAGACTCTCAAAACATGTTATTCATTAACCACTATGATAAACTTCTTGAAGTGGTACTGGAAGGTAAGACGAGGTCTTTGTTTCCCACCTGTTTAATGTTGAGATGGGGCAGAAAAGCTAATGCAAGACAGGATGAACTCAATGTCTAAGTTGAATGGTTGAGATGATTAAAGCTGTGGACTCACTTGGTTAGTCGATGACCAGCATGCTTTGGCCTTCCAGAGGCACTGTACGATAATAAAGTACTTTCTCAATAGGGCAATAAATTAGTCAATGTAGGTAATGCTACAGCAAACAGCCCCCGAATTTTGGAGTTTTATTTTAACCATTCTTTTCTTTTTTTTTTTTAATTTATTTTTTATTTTGGTTCATTGTACACAAAGTAGAATCATACAATTTGCGTATTCATACTTATACATAGGGTAATGATGTTTGTCACATTCTATTATCTTTCCTTCCCCACCCCCATCCCTTTACTTTCCTCTATACAGTCCATCCTTCCTCCATTATTCCCCTACCTCCCCCCACCCACGTTATGTGTCATCAACTACTTATCAGAGAAATCATTTGGCCTCTGGTTTTTTGGGATTGGCTTATTTCACTTAACATGATACTTTCCAACTCCATTCATTTACCTGCAATTGTCATAATTTTACTATTCTTTATGGCTGAATAATACTCCATTGTGTATATATACCACAGTTTCTTTATCAATTCATCCATTGAAGGGCATCTGGGTTGGTTACACAATCTAGCTATAGTGAATTGGGCTATGAACATTGATGTGGCTGCATCACTGTAGTATGCTGATTTTAAGTCCTTTGGGTATAGGCCAAGGAGCGGGATAGCTGGGTCAAATGGTGGTTCCATTCTGAGTTTTCTAAGGAATCTCCATACTGCTTTCCAGAGTGGCTGCATCAATTTGCAACCCCACCAGAAGGATTCTTTTCTTGTTCATGGTTCAGACTAATATGGATCAGTGGGGTTGAAGAGAGGGATGGTCCGCTCCACACTGTCATTTAGGGATCCAGGCTTCTTGTTTCTTGTGGCTCTCTGTCCCCTAAGGTCTCAGTTTCCATTGCTAACTATGCTGCTTCTGATTATCCAACAAATGAAAAAAGTGTGTAGAAAAGGATGCCCTGATTGCAGTAGCCTCTGTCCAGTAGTGGCATGCTACTTGCACACATAATGCCAGTGGTAAAGATCGGTCACGTGACATCATTTTGGGGCAAGGGAGGTGGAAAAAATGTGGTTTAGCTGAGAGCTCATGAAGGGAAACTGGGCTAGTAAGCATTTAAATTTTAAATAATCCCTGCCATAGGCCAGGAGGGGGGAAATAGCATAATTATATAGGGAACTTTTAAAATAGAATGTCAAAATCAGGGTGCAGGGAAAACTTCAATACATTTCATTTAATAAGAGAAAATTAAGAACACAAATGAGATGACAAAGGCATTAAATCTACTTTATAGGTCAGGCCTGTTGTGAAAGGATCCCACCCAGCCTCTTTCACTAACATTTTAGCACTTACTTATGGACATAATTATGTGCATGTTTTGGTGGTAAAAGCAGCATCTTCAAAGGGCTTCTTGCCTATGCTGAGTCTGAAGTGACTTTTATCATCAGGAGAACTTTGGGGAAACTGCAGCTCTGTCAGCCACTTTTGGAAACTTTGGAGACCCTTTCTGTATAAACTTTTTGAAGGAAAATGGAACTTATGGATGTGAAAATATGAAGTAAGGCAAAAGGCATGTGGTTTTACTCTGAGTTTTTGGGAATGGATCAGGTATTTATTTCAATTCAAAGGACAAAACCCAGTGTTAGTAACTAGATATAACATGAATATATATTTTTCTATTGAAGACTGAATCCAAGGGTACTTTACCTCTGAGCTACATCTCCAGACCTTCGTAATTTTAACTTTGAGTCAGGGTCTCTCTAAGTTGCTGAGGATTTTGCTAACTTGCTAAGGCTGGTCTCAAACCTGTGATCCTTCTGCCTCAGCCTCCCAAATGGCTGGGACTATGGGTGTACACCACTGTGCCTGGAAATAATTCTCATTTTTAATCCCATCAACAAACAGTCATTCTGATTAACATGCAAATAATAGGCTTTTGAATGAGCCAATATAGCACCGTTAGCTGAACTTCATTATCCTCACACAACATAATACAGTAGTCTCTTCTTATCCATAGGAAGTATGTTCCAAGTGTCAAGCCCTGTACATATTGTGTTTTTTTCCCCATATATGCATCCCTATGATGAAGTTTAATTTATAAATTAGGCACAGTAATAGATCAGCAACAATAGTTAATAAGAAAACAGAACAATTATAGCAATGTACTATAGTAAAAGTATCACATGTCTCTATCTTGATCTTTAAGACAAGTCTAAGTCAAGATAAATATTAATATTTTTAGACACAGTTGACTGCAGGTAACTGAAACCCTGGGTGGGGATGACCACTGTCCAGACATCTTCCTCCCATTTGTAGCTAAGCAAGAGTATTTGAGAAGAAGCACATGACACTGTAGTAAGGTACGTGAACAAGAGAGGAATTCTGTGAAGTTTTCAAACCATACATACTATTTTCAAAAGAATACTGACATCTTGGGGTAAAAGCTTGTAGTTCTGTCATGCACTACTCATATGCCATTGCCTGAAAAGATATCACCAATATACCTTGAAATATGAGAATTCCTTTAATTAACATCCTCGTGAACCTTATCACCAGGTTCAATGTGGTTTTCTTCTTGATATACTCACTCTTTTGCCTGAGGCTGCCTACAGGAGGCCATGCCCCAACTTTCCCATAAAAATGACTTCCACATTCCACATCCCAATTACTCTGAAGGACCTGCCCAAGATGCCTATAAAACCCTACTACAGTCTACACCACCTTCTAACTAATATTCTACATGTGTTTTTGATCATTGAATCAGATTTTCAAAAGTCAGGACAGTTTTCCTTGTGGAGTTTGAGTAAACATATAAACCTTTGTTATTTATATACATGGTTCAAAAAATAACACATGAGGCCAAAGTTGTGGAAAAGGCATTGAAGTTAGAAGGGCTCAATTTTTGGTTCAGTCACTTATTCTCAGTGATATTGGGAAGGTTGGTTAATCTTGCTGAGCCTTGATTCTCTGATGTATAGTGACCCTTGGGGTTATTGTGAAACATTGGTGAGTGAATGCAGGCCAAGGTCTTACACAGTGAGGTGCTTATGGTAGGTGCTCAGGAGATGAACTTGCCCTTGCCTTTATTAGATGCTTTTAGGTACAAACAAGGAAAACACATACAGGTCAAACTGTTGTTGGGAATACTTCTGGTTAAAAGTGACAAAATCTAAATCTTATGTTCATTTGTAAGATGATAAATGTTTTGGCTTATTTAGCAGAAAATCCCAGAAGTGAGATGTCAGTGTGGTTTGATCCAGGGGTTCAGAATGTCATCGAGGTTGCAGGTCCACTTTCCTGGAATTCTCTTGGTTCTGCCCTTCTGCTTTTGGCTTCATCCTTGGGTTGGCTTTTTTATGTCATGTGATCTCCATCTGCTTCTCACTGACACACTGGGGGAAAAGATAGTTTCTCCTGCTCCAAATGTCCAACAGTCGCAATGAACTCTCCTCTGGTTGGACCATTTGAGGTCATGGGCCCCTCCTTAAACCCGTCACTATGACTAGGGAAATCTGAATCCTCAATTGGCTTAGGTCAATCAGGGCTGATAATTGTAGCTAGGGAGTAGAGTTAAAATTGCTCAAATCACAAAACTGGGGAATTTCTTGTCTTATTAGAAATGGGGGGAGGAATGAAAACTGAGGAGATAATCTACTGGCAAAGCTACTCCTCTGCTATGTTACCACACCACATACTCCCTTCTTCCCAGACACATATCTTTAAAAACTCATACCTACCTCCTGAACCTCATGCATCTCTTCTTGAAGGGATTGTGGCTGATGTGCCTTCCTCTAGGTCATAGTCTGGTAACTTATAACTAAATAATATTATCCACTGCTTGGAAAAGCCTGCAAATTATGCCTCTTTATCCAATCTTCTTTTCACAATAGAACTCCTGAATTGTAGCTGGGCACATGCTACCCAGTTAGAAGCTATGGGTGTTATCTTCTTTTGCATCTGCTCCTTGAATAGGTGTGGCTGTGAATGAATTCTTAACAAAGGGATGTGACCAAAAGGCACATGTGCAACCTCCCAAATTGCATTCTTATAATATATTATTTGTCCTCTACTTCCTCTCTGTCCCTTTTCCTGGGAGCGAGAATACCCTTGCCTGTGGGTCTGAGCTCGGCAGGCAGAGAGAGGATCATATCATCCAGGGACAGTGGTTCTCAGATGGTGCTGGGCCAGAAGTTCAGGGAAAGTATTAGAAATGCATATTTTGGGTCCTACCCAGACCTACTGAATTAGAAACTATAGCACGGGGGCCCAGAAATCTCTGTTTTAACAAAATCTTCAGTGTGTTCTAATGCATACTTAAGTTTGAGAACCACTTTAAGGGATGAATTGTTGTCCCATACCTCTCAACATTTGGCAGTATTTTCTTTTTTTTTAAATATCATTTTTTGGTGCCAATGGATCTTTTATTTTATTTATTTATCAGTCTGTGGTGCTGAGTCTTGAACCCAGGGCCTCACACATGCCAGGCAAGTGTTCTACCACTGAACCACAACCCAGCCCCTTGGCAGTATTTTCAGTTGTCACAATGTGACTGGAGGGAAAGTGGTGCTGAGTATTGAGTGAGGAGGGACTCAGTACTCTGTAAATATCCTACAAGGCACCAGATAGTCCCCTTCAGCAAGATTAATATGGTCTAAGAAGTCAATAGTGCTCAGTTTGAAAAATTCTAACCTAAAGGGTAGTGGAATAATGAAATAGAGCTGGGCTCCCTGGCTAACCTGTAGAGAACTGTTCACTTGTCTTGGTCTGTCCTCCAAAATGGCAGCCACCAGCCACATGTAACCACTGAGCTCTTGAAGTGGCTAGTGTGAACTGAGATGGGCTATAGATGAGTATAAAAAAAAAATCAATAACATTTTATATTGATTACATGTCAAAATGATATTTTGGACATACTAATTTAAATGAAATATATTGTTAAGTTAATTTAATCTGTTTTTTAATGCAGATACTAGAGAATTTCAAATTACACTTCAATTGAGAGTGTTGCTCCAGACAAAGAGAAACTCCTGTTTTGAAGCCACTGTATTTTTAGGTCTTTCTGTTGCAATAGTTAAGTTTGTACCTCTTTCTATTAAAAAAAAACTGTAAATAAAAAAATGTTGGAGGATAATTTCAAGGAAATTTTATTTGAAAAAAATGAACAGTGAGACACTACACATTGGTCATTTGTTTACTGCATATGTCACAACCTGCTTGACAGGAACAGTGAAGTGTCCTTGTCATGGCAGTGCAATGAGTTCCTTGGCCAGTCAAATCCTAGTTGCACTTTCTGGAAGAATCTCCTTTGTCCATTGTCTTTCTTGGCCATCTGAGATAGATACTGGTGCATACGCCCTTTCTGGAATCTGTATTTATTTGGAGCCCAATTTTTTTTTTTTGGTGCAAATTTGGGGGCCTGGGACATGCCTCAGGGGTTGAGTAATCACAGGTTGTTGTCAGCTAGGCTTGGGTTTCTTGGGCTGAACCGAATTCCTTAAAAACTTAGAAGGCTCCTGTCTATTTTCCTCCCATCAATTCCATGAGCTGGTAATCAAAGCCAGAGTTCTTGTCTAGCCATCTCTGAGTCTGGGAATTCCTGTCTCCTAGCAACAGGCTTCAGTGCTCTGCTCTGTGCTGCCAAGATAGTCAGGGATGGACACTTGGCCAAACTTCAGCCATCTATCGACTGCTCTCCTGAAGGGCAGCCATCCCAGGGCTGCTGCCCCACAGAGAACCAAGCAATCTGAGGGAGCAGTTTGCCGGATCCTCACTATGATTGTCCATTCCAGGCATACAGGGAAGCAGTTGATCAGTAGTGACAGAAGCAGAGGCAGCAGGAGCTATGATGTGGTGGGGTCACTGTAGTGGCTGAGCACTTGAATAGGAGCAGTGGTCCTCTGCTGCCAAGGGACCGCAAGGTCGACAGCTGTTTCTATCCTAAATGAGGATCTGTTTTCTGAATATCATTCTGAGCTCCATAAGGCCTGCTTATGTGGCCAGGGTGGGAGTTTTCGTAACTGAGAGCTGGGTGAACTATTTTTATAAGAAATTCCATCCAAGAGTCTTCTTCTTGACCTACACAATTCCATTCCAAGAGTGCATCCCAGTCATGGACCTTTGTAGTCTGTACACATTTCCAGTGGGTGCTTTCTGGATACTCTAAGTCCCCTTCTCTTTGAAATGAACAGAATAACCCCCACTTAGATTTGTAAGTAGATTTGTTTCTGGCAGAATAATGAGCCCCCTCTTGCCATTAATCTTAATAGGTTTGGGGGCTAACAAAATCCATTTTCCCAAGGTCAGAATTATTCTTAAGTGGACTTTGGGAAACATTTTAACCTTTTTGTCACTCAGGCTGAAGAATTAAAATGCATTTCTGGAATTTTTTTCTGGGGTTACTAGGAAGCCAGAGTGAGGCGTGACTACCTTTGTATATTTTTCTTTACAAAAACTTTGATATCAAGGGACATGGGCCCTTCTTAGCTCTGGTTTGTGTTAGTATCTCCATGTTTCATGCACATTCTCAGTGGATATTTCTAGGAAAAAAGAAGTAGCATAATGATGGACCAAGGAAAATAAAATGTTTTTATGATGCAAACAGGCCAAAACTGAAACAATAGGAACAACTGTGACCCTGGGATTCTACCCTCCTTATAGCCCAGGCCACTGGGTCACTGGCTTTGTATCAGATTCTCAGACTAAATTCTTCTAATGTAAAACAGTGGGTGGCAACTGAACTCCCGTATTCTCCCAGGTATGGTGACATAGTAGGAGGTGTCACTTTGAATATGCCCAAATGAAAAAGAGAGATGACAGATTCAGTTGCTGCCTGGTTCAAAGATCCAGGAAATGCATACAATACATGGTGTCATTTAGATTTAAAATAAGGCTACTTGAGTGTTCGGTGTTACTTGCAATAAATATATTAGGTTTAAGACTCAGTTTGAACCTAACCATAGCTGGATTCTTAACTATCTAGTTTAAATGACTGGTAACATGAAGCATTTCATAATTTCTGGTCCATTAGTTGTGATCAGGTCCTAATTAACATTCCAGGGCCTGGTTTTAGCCAACCTACATAGAAAATTTGAAGTGAGAACACCTTTTGTTCCCCTTTTACTTTTCTTGTGGTGGGGTGGTCTGTGTCTTTAGTGCTGTGTGTTATGTTGTAGTTCGTGTTGTATTTTAGAGGTCAGCTATATTTTCTTTTTTTCAAATATTTATTTGTTTACATCTTCTTTGATATTAACCTGGCAGATTTTCCTGGCCCAAAGATGCTCTCTGTATTTAATGCAAAGGGAAAATCTTTTCTAGGTGGTAAGGTTCTTATCATTAATCAGTCAAGGCTAAAAGCTAAACTCCATTTTTCAATTTCAGTGTCTGAACGAGACCTGAAACTCCCTGCTCTATACACAGCCTGGTCCAAAAACTACATGAAGCCCACTCCTCCCACCAGAATTCAAGCTACTTCTTTGGAACCCACTCCATTTCAGGGAAAGCTGGTAGGATTTTTCCCTTAAACTCCAACCTCCAAGAGGTGATGTAACCAAATGACTTGAAGGAAAAACATCAAAAGGATTCTAATATTCCATCCAGCAGAATCTGACAGACAGGGTCATTCCAGGTGGGGTTTCACTGAGCAGCAGTGATTAAAGTGGGGAACCTGGTCTGGGAAGAGATAAGTATCACCCAAGGCGGACATTGCCTCAGGACTCATAGCCCTGCCAGGCAGAGGAAAGTGATCTTTGATGCAACTAAAATACACTGTCTTTTGAAACAGAGTAAGTAGCTCTCTCTCTTCAGTCTCTGGGTTCACAGTGAATTATTTACCCAGGGTCAATCAGAACAGGCAGGGTCCTGGGGCATATGGTTTTGTATCTCTGTTCCTGAATTTCAAACTTTCTCTAAATGCTCATTGTTGCAAGATTGACAATTTGGTCTCATGTAGCTTCTTGAGTGCCACTGGAATTTCTTTAGGCTGGAAAGAACATGTACAAGAGTTGCAATACCTTTTCTGAGATGTTCATCTGCACTAGGCTGCACTTAGCTGGTGTTTCTGAAGGTGAGGATGCTCAGACATTGCAACCTTTCTGTGCTTGACTCCATCTATATTTAACATCACCATAAATTGATTCTGTTCTATGGACACTGTGTCTGCTAAAGCTTCCATCACCTCTCACCTGAAAAGTCACAATAGTCTCATATTGGCCTCCTAACATCTGTCCTTGTTCCTGTTCATATCCTTTCTCTATTCTGGTGACAGATAATCTTTCTAGGTTGCAAATCTGATTCTCTAACTTTCTTTTTAAAAACACTTAAATACCCAGTGGCTCAGGAGGCTGAAGCAGGAGGATCACAAGTTCAAAGCCAGTCTCAGCAACTCAGTAAGGCCCTAAGTAACTCAGTGAGACCCTGTCTCTAAATAAAATACAAAAAGAGGGCCGGGAATGTGGCTCAGTGGTTAAGTGCCTCTAAGTTCACTCCTAGTTATCAAAAGAAAAAAAAAAAAAAGGAAAGAAAGAAAAAGGAACACTTAAATAGCTTCCCATTGCCCATAGGATAAAGCCTGAAATTCCTGTAATGGCCTGTAAGGCCCGCTTAAAGGAATCCTTCCCGTTCCCTCCCTTCCTTTTCAGCCCCCTTTTTCTCTGCTGCAACTTTGTTCAGTGGTGGTCTTTCCTCTCATGACATACTTCTGTGAGAACAGAGTCTGGCAATAACTTGCTCACTGAGGTAGCCTTCGTGTGATCATGGCTTTCTGAGTAGAAGAAATGAATGAATGAAAGAATAGCTGCAGGGCTGAAGGCCAGGAATCAAGTAATGACTAAATCATTTTCAGGTCTGGGTCCCTTCCTTCTGTTATTTAATAGATAGCTAAAATCTAGAAAGTGAATGACTTAAGCTTGTTAGGGCTGAATGCAGATGGAAGGAATTGTGTATCTGACTGGTCATGGAACAATGCATTGAATAAGATTAAAATAAAATGCAAATTGGAGATTTAAGTTAAATGTCTAATAGCACTTATTTTTCTTCTGGTCTAAAATGG
>JAJEJO010000571.1:148942-177767 GCA_020662805.1 Glaucomys volans | reverse complement strand
ACTTTCCCCCATTTATCCAGCATCAGCTAGAGTCAGATGCATGTCTCACTTTTATCAAAATAGGTAAATTATATAGATGCATTTAGACAATTTATCTAGGGAGACATGAAATTCCATCTACCATTACCTTTTGTAACATTAGTAATGACACATATGATTATTGTTATCTTCCAATTAGTGAGAATCAGAGCATTATGACGTTTTGCACACCCATCCTAGAAATATAGTTCCTCTTTAGTTAGCCTTCAATGGACATGCAGTTTGAATTACCCATAGGCTGTGAACTTCTCATCCTACCGACAGCAGATGAATGGGGGTAAGAGACTGCTATGTTTCAGGTAGAAGAAAGAAAAGTACTTTTCTTTCTCTACCTGCTGATGAATTAGTGTGGCAATGTGAGTAAACATGCAGAGACTTCTTGTTGCCTATCCCAACATCTGTTCTCTCTTCCTTCTGAATAAAAGAATGTGACATTTAGGTAGGCATATTGATTCCAAGATAAATGGGTATGTTTTCATAATTTTTTGTAGCTATATATGGTCTAACAATTAGTTTTTAATCAACAATATATAAGCAAAGCATTTCTGAGACTTCTAGGAAGTCTCCTTAAAGGTGAGAGAATTTCCCTTTATTTTTTTCTCCTTTCTTCATTCTGTTGCCTGGAGCTCACATGTCATGGTTAGGGCTTCAGCAGATATTTTAGACCACAAGGACTAGAAGAAGGGGAACTTGAAGTCTGAGTCCTCAATATAGGTCAGATCTGATTGACATCTTTCCAGTCTTCTTTTACATGAGAATTCATCTTGTTTAAGCCCCTGTGTCTCTGTTGTATGTAGCCAAATTGAATGCTAACAGTTATACTGCAAACAAGGGAAGAGTGGGTGGATTGGGTTCTTGGCACCTCGTGTCTGATTGTAGCAATAACATGTCCTTGGAGCACATTTTTTTCCCACTGGGCAACACGCCAATTCTATATGAGGCGGACCCTCCTCAGACTGGGGTCAAAGTAACAAATGGCAGGATTTGTTTGATTGGATTCTGTGCAAGGGTCCACAGAGGTCTGAGCTTTCCATACCAGCCTAGAGGCATGGTCTTTTTTGTTGTTGTTGTTCATTGCACACAAATGGAGTACAACTATCATTTTTCTTGTTGTACACAAAGTAGAATCATACAATTTGAGTATTCATACATATACATAGGATAATTATGTTTGTCTTATTTATTACCTTTTGAGGCATGGTCATGTTACCACTAAAAGAATACAGAAAGAGGGGAAATACACTTGGGGCATTTCACAGTCATTGCTCTAGGTATGTTAGGTGCTTTAAAAAAGATTCTCCTATTTTAAAATTCAGTTAGAACTCCTAGTGTGCTAGATCTGGTTTGTACTAGCTTATGGGAGTTGACTGTGTGCCTCTTCCCACTTCAGTAGTGAGTGATGTCATGTCAGTTTGAAATTGGCCTCAGTGGGAGTATATATACTATGGAAATCGGCAAATGCCAAAAATCAGTTGTCATTTGTCACTGTTTTTAAAGAGATCCTGCCTACTAGCAGATCACTGGCTAATATTAGACTATTACTTCTAAAAAAATATTCCTCTTTCTCATTGAACTATCAAAAAGTCTGGAGCCTAACAATTACATAGGTCAGAACTGTATGAGTTACAAATGCTTCTCCTGATAGTTTATCATTTGAGCATTTCAACAACCTGTGAAGCAGCTGGAGCAAGTCTTACTATCCCCCTTACACACAGGAGGGCTGAAACTTAGAGATACACACAAGGAATGAGGAGTGAAATCGGGGGTCAAAAGTGAAATGTTACTTAGTCCTGATAATTCCAGTAGATTTAATTAATTTTCCCTGGGAACACAGGGTGGTAAAGATTAGGAAAATCCAGTTCCAAAAGAAAAGATGAATCAAAGAAGAGAGTGATTTTTTTTCATCTTCAATGTTATTTTTTTTCTAAAACAGGCCACTTAAAAGACAGTATGTAAGGAATAAATGTGAGAGCTTAGAAAATAGAACAGTACTTTTCTTTAAGTTCTAGTGCTGAGCTTTATTATTTTTATTATTGTGGGAACCAGTTTGCTACTGAGGAAACACTATGAGTTTTGGTATGAAATGACTGGTGCCAGACCTGGCATTTTTGCTTTATGGCTGTGTGATTTAACAGATCATTTAATCTCTGTGTGCCTCAGTTTTTCACTGTAAAATGGGTATAAAATGACCTTTCAGGGTTGCTGTAAGGATTAAATAAGATAAATGTGTCAGGCACGTAATGGATACTCATGGAAAGTCATGTACCTTGGCTCTTAGACCTTGAGTACTACTTATTATAAATTATATCCCAAGCTTCAATTAATACTAATATTTTTCTCAGAATAAGTCTCTAGCCTAAAGCCCTATATATTATAAATGCTCTGAAGAGTCTTCTGGTATTCAAAGCAAGGGCCAGCATTACAGGTTTTGGGGGGACAGAGTCCAGAGGAGAATTTCCTTAGAAAAGACCATCAGTTTTTAATTTTGCTCTGTTTGTAGTACATTCCATGCTGGCTTCTGAGACAAAACCAAATTTGGCAGTGGCAGGCAATCATAGAGTTTTCATGTAATTCAATAATTTATCACAAGGAATATTCATTTATAAACAATGACTTGTTTTGGAATGATAGCAGCTGTCAGTTTGGAGGCTTTGCTTCTCCCCACTGGGACGGGAGTCTGGCTTTCCCCCTTGTTAAATCATGCAGGGTCGCTGGGTTCGGAATCTGAGGCTGAATGCACTTTACAATGTGTTTATGTTTTGGTATGTGCATTATTTCATTTTTACTTTGTGGTCATGAAATCCATGTTGCCAGATGCTGAAAGTGCCTCTGTGTATGGAGAGGAAATAATCAAGCTCTGAGCTTCAACTGCACCTGAAAACACTTGGACCAAGAAGTGCAAGCGTAACCCTCTACCATGACAGACACAGACATCCTGGTACTTCTCTGTGTCATCACTTAGATTTGCCTAACCAAGAAAGAATCCTGGATCCTTTGCTTTTGGAAAATCTATTGCCAGAATGATTTGTATATCTGAAAGTTGTGATTATTTCTGTCCAATGTCTTGGGAAATTCAATGTTTTGAGTTCCAGAGAAGATCTGCCTGCCTCCTGGGAAGACAGCGTTCAGCGTCCTGTGAAACCACTTGGTACCTTGCACCACTTCTTCACAACTTCCATTTCACTGAGAGCCAAAGGTCTCTGACTCCTCTTAGAGTTCCCCAGGCTTTTGTGAGAGCTTGGAGAGTTGTTGAGTAAATAAAAAGGAGAACTTGCCCAGATCCTGAATGTCCTCCACATCCAGCATCCATTTCCATCTCCTGTGATAGCATGTCTATTCATAAGTTAGTCTTTACAGTTCAACCCAGTTCACTCTCAATGACCAATTGCTAACTGTAGCCAACTAGAGGACCTACAAGATGGTCCACTGAATTGATTGGAGGTCAAATAGTGTCCCACTCCTCCCGCTCCACCAAATATGTTGAATTCCTAACCATCAGGACCTGTGAATGTGACCTTATTTGGAAATAGGTTTATTGACTATTCAAGCTAAGATGAGGTCATTAGGGCCCTAATCCAGCATGACCAGTGTCCTCATAAGAAGGGAAAATTTGACACAGAACACAAAAGAACACTTAATGGTAGAGGCAGAGACTGGAGTGATATAGTTGCAAGGAATACCATGGATTGATAACCACCCTGAGAAGTGAGAAAGAAACAAGAAAAACTTTTCCTCCATAGGTCTCTAAGAGAGACTTTGATCCTGTGGATAACTTGATTTCCAACTTAGCATTCAGAAACATGAGACAATACATTCTGTTGTATTAAGGCACCCCACTTCTGGTACCAAAAGTCTATATTAATTTCCTAGGGTTATGGTAACAAAGTGCCACAAACTGGGTGGCTTAAGTTTTTCTAAACTGTGTCTTAGGGATCAGAAAGCCCAAGAGAACCCTGCAGATCATGTTCTTCTGTCTTTTGAACACATCTCCCTGTGTCTGCCCCTCTCTTCTTTGTATCTCATGATGCTCTTCCCAACTCTCTGGTGCTGGCACTCTGAGAGTGACATTTCCACTCTAGGCTAAGGTACTCAGGCTCCTAGCTTCCTTTCCCTACCAAGGTCCCCTTGCCCTGTGTCTGATTTCATCACACACTGGCCCCCTGCCAATGAGCAATCACTAGTAGGAAAAATAAATTCCCAGTGGGTGACTTCTCTATGCTATTCCTTCCAAGGGTTACTGTGCCTTAAAACAAGTATCTTCTTAGGAATTTTCTTAGGAAGTGCAATGTCTCTAAAACTCTGTGATAGGCGAGTGGGGAGGACATTATTGGGAGACCCCTGGAGGTCCTTTATGATATAGAGGTAGTTCTAGGTTTTCATTTCCATTTTATAAATGAGAAGATAAGTCAGGGAAGAAAGAGTCTCTTACCCAAATTCTCTCTCTTACTAGTAATGCTTCAAACAGTGCTGCTTTTGTCAAAACCAATTTTTGAATTTTATAGGAAGGGATCTCCCTTGCAGTCTTGAGATTTTATGTGGTTTCTAGTAAGTGGAACCTCTTAAGGGTGTATTCTTTGTTAACAGAATAGACCTTGCACTGGTTACTGTACACCTTTCCTTCAAGGAGCTTCATGTAAGTTGAAATTTGGGATGATACTAAGCCAGTTCCTCTCCTAATTTCTTTCCCTTAGGTTGGAGAATGCTGGGCCACCTTCATTTGGTCTGCCTGTGTGCAAAGAATGGTCCGTGAGAACTTCATGGCACAGTGAAGCGTGTGGTAAATTTCCACTCCTGTTTCTCTTTAAATATAAACTTCCAGCTGTATTTTTCCCCTCCTGAAGTTTTGACTTAATTTAAAAATGTTGGACTGAAGTAAGTAATCTAGGGCACTTTAAAATGAGGATAGAGAGAGTGAGGGAGGTAGAGAGAAAGAGAGGGTAGGAGGGGATAAAGAGTATCTGGAAGCCTGAAGAATGTGGTACCTTTGAAAACTGATAAGCTGCTGCTGGTGTTACTGGTTTATAACAGCCACCTCTTACACAGGCATACACACCTCTTACTTAGGCATAGCACTCTTACACTCCAGGGTAGACTAGGGACACAGCCCTTGGGACTTGAACCTGGTGTTGCTGAACACTTGCCTGCACCAAACTCCATGTGTGGGGACACAGTTGGGTTGACATCACCATGGGGCAGACCTTTTTGAAGTAGTTGTCTAATCTAAACTGTAGAATATCCAGGAAGCAGGAAGCTGGAATGAATCCAAAAGAAGGAATTGAGGAACTCCGGAACTCAGATCACATTGAATGGAGAGCCAGATGAACCACCATTTACAGATGTTCTTTGCGTGTACGCATGACCCCATTGCATCTGGTATTGGCCTAAGCTTGATATGTATTATCTCACCTAATCCTCACAACAGCTCTGTGAGATGTTTTCTATTATTAACTTCTCTTAGAGCTTAACACAATGCCTGACCCATAGCTTAGCTTTTTTTTTTTTTTTTATTTATTTTTGGTAAGCTATGGGGCTGGGGATTGAACCCATGGCCTTGTGCTTGCAAGGCAAGCACTCTACCAACTGAGCTATATCCCCAGCCCCATAGCTTACCTTTAATAAATATGTGTTGACTATATATGAGAGCTAAAACATATGCTTAAATTCACATAGTAATTGATGGAGGCCACACTTATACACACTTGGTGTACTATTTTCAGTTATGCAAACCAATATACTCAAAACAGAATTTCAGATTAAAATAGCAGAACTGGAGCTAGAGTTGCCCAAGTGAAAGCCAGGAATCTAAGAATAGTAGCATTGAAATTCTGTTTTTTTGGCAAAGTAGAAGAAAGAGGGCTGGAGTTGACTGATGTTAAAGATCAGGGCCATCCAGGTAGGAATGCGAACAGGCAGGATGGCTCCCTAGGGCACTTTGAGAGGCCAGCCTTGAACCCATATAGGAGCCATGGAGTGTGGATGAGGTAAGGGGGGGTGGTGTTCTGGAACCTTATGGGGTATGAACATAAGGAATGAATTAGCTGAGTAAGGGCAACTCTGGACCAGCCAATGTCAAGGGATCAGTGATAACAATCTTGGTTCCTTTCTTCTTTTGCTTGGAGGAAACTGCTATGGCTACATGTTAATGGATAATTCTTCAATCCCGGGCCCTCTTTTAGAATTACAAGGGCAGTCAGGGCAACAGAAGTCTGAATCCAAGGAGGTTATATCACATTGGCCAATCTGAAGATGACCACTTCAGAGTTCGGAAACAGTTTGTGTCATCGTAAGCAAACATGGCCCTCCAAAACGCAGCTGCTGCTTGAGTCAATGGAAAAAATATCGTGAGAAGGAAAATGCAAGCCATGTGCCTGTGCCCTGCCCAGTGTCCTTCCCCATCTGAGGAATGGCCTGCTCTTTGAAAGGGTAGGAGTGAGGAGTTTGCATGCAGGGGCCTGAGTGCTTTGTGGCATGAGAATGTGCAGTTGGCCACTTCTCCAGGCAGGCAGATTAGGTTCAGACAAGCTTTCAATCTGGTGGATGCTTCATGGTGTAAGTGCTGCCCATTGAGAAGAAATGAACCCCCCAAACCACAGTACCTTTCAGCTGTGGTCCCCATAGATCAGTAAAGCTCTCTCATCTCCCACAATCGGAACAGGTGATGGAGTTGAGCTTCACAACATATTCTTTCTTATTCATTGCTTATAACAATGTATCATTAAAAAGACAAAAGAAACATTCTCAGTCTCTCTATTGGACAGTGTTGATTGCCTGTCCAGCATCCATCCTCTTCTTCCTTCACAATGATATTTCAGTTTTGGTCATATGATTTAGGGGAAGTTACCCCATTTTTAGTTTCAGAAGTGAGAATTAATGCAAGTCAACCATCGGAATCTAGTCTTTGTGTCAGTGGATGCTTCAGGAACAGGTATTTGGCCTGATTGTGGTCCAGGAGAGGGTTGCTGGAGACTTCAGGACTAGTTCTTCCTTGTCCTTAAGAGAGAAGGACTGAAATCAGTGTCTCCTTTCAAGGAATGGGAATAAGGAAGAGAGATCACCTACCTTTGGCTGCTGGCTGCCACCTTATGGCCAGAGGGGGACTCAGATTCAGGATGTAACTAACAAATGAAAGACACCAGAGATTCACAGGGAAATGCAGCTCTGAATGGACCCGGAACAGAGTCTGCTGCCCTCTGGACTTGCAGCTACTTGGCCAATACAAGTCTTTACTGTTTTTGCTAGTTTGAGGTGGATTTCTGCTCCTAGCAGCTAAAAGCTTCTTAAATCCTAGAAATGAGAGAGCGAGGGTGGGGGTGGGGTGGAGAAAAGTGTTAGTGAGCAATTACCTGGGAAAATGACAGATAAGGCAAACTTCACCTTAAAGGATAGGTATTTGGGGCTTGTAGTCCATCTTATCTTATATTTTTTCTTTATTAGTGATATAGGTGAAAGGAAGAATGACAGGTGTCAAAATTTCTTTTGCTCAGTGGATCATGGCCAAAGACTTGTCCAAATGTATAAGTACAGCCTGTGTCTCAAGGTCAGATGGTGGTAAAGAACAGAGGTGATGAGCACATGCTGGAAGAAGACAAGAAATGGTCCTGCTTGTTGGCCTGGAAATTTATGAGGTGCTCCTCCTCATTTGGATGTGTAATGTAACCTCAGTTCTCAGTTCTCAGTTCTCTATCTTGATGGTCATGTTTGATCTTTGGGTCAAGATCATGACCATCACATGTATTGCGAGATACTGGCTGAAGGCTCGGTGGAGGGGGGATTTAGGGAATCCCAGGCTGTGGTAATGAAGGATTGAAGGTCTGAGTGGTCTGAGTACACAGGATGAACACGATGCTGCCTCATTGACACTCTGCCTAGTGCCATCTGCAAAGTCTTGAGTATTTTCCCAGATCTCTTCTCAAACACAGTGTTTCATAGAACCACTAAGTCATTTTCTACAACCAACCAACCAATCATATACATGAGTGTGTGTACACACACACACACACACACACACACACACGTGTGTGTGTGTGGATATGGGGGGGGAGAGACAAAGAGAAGAGAACTGCAGTAATGTGACTGTCTCAGTCTGCCTTGCTAAAGGTCCTGTTATACAGAAAGGCCACTTTGGCCACTAAAACTCTTAATTATCCTTTTCTGTGGGTCTGCTTTACATATACGAACAGTTAAAATAGAAAAATAGTAAAACGAGGGGAAAAAGAGTAGTAAAACGGAATCCCTATACATTAAAAAGTGACAAGAGCCCCTCAATTGAAGCCATGACATGTACTGAGACCCTGAGTGTAGAGGTTCCCAACTGTTTCCTGCTACAGCATTCATGATGGATGATGTTCAGTCAGGACACGTTTCCCCAGTGTATCCACTGGGTCTCCACGTGGGATTATAGAAGTCATTGAAGTAACATGAACCCTGTTACTCCAATAAGGCGTATCAGGGAATGCAGTGGTTTAAAAAGGAATTATAATAGGGCTGATCTCGGTGCTACTTCTGAGATTTTGTTTGTTCTTGTGGTGCTGGGTATTGAACTCAAGTGTTATTTAAAAGTGATCCACCCATAAACTTTAGTGCTTTAGCTATTATTAATAACAAATCACTTACAGGTATGTCACAGAACTCAGGTATGTCCCTGTACCTCCACCATGGTTGAGAACTGTCACTCTAACATGTACTCAGAACTCTGGTCTTTTGGGGATGCAGTTGTTCCTTATGTCACCCTAGCGTCTGTCTGTGAAGTTGATAAGACATTGCTGTGCTTGGTTTGAAGTCTTTTCCTTAGGAACTCTAACATGTTAGCCCAATTATCCTATGTCGCTCCACAAATGTAGCTTTGTGTTACCTTCCCCCACCTTTTTAGATGGCTCAGGTCTTAATACAAAGCCATGAAGAAATGGGTTAATCTGAGTCTGTGGGAAAATAAAATTTATCACAGAAAACTGGACATGTAGATACAATTGATTCCATCATGCTAAACATGGTGAGAAGTAGCAGAGTGCTGAACAAATAAGATTTCAATGGACTTTTTTTATTTTTTAATCTAGTTTTGGGTTTGATTGTGTTTAGATGTAGATAGCTCTTCGTGTTTCTTGAGTAACAGGTTGGGCAAAGTAGTCGCCATTTGACCTGACAACGCATATCTGGGCAGACTTGGTGGCCCAGTGGTTTGTGGGTGTCAGTCTGGGGAGGCTCTGCAGGGCCCTCCGTGCATCGTGCCAGTGTCCACCACAGCTGTAGGAGCAGTGACTGCTTTCTCCCTGTTCACACTGCAAGGGGATCTGCCCTCGTGGCTGCCAGCACACTTTGCCCTGAACTGGAATAAAGCTGCTTTAAGTGGAGAATACTAGGAGAGCTTCCAGAACTTGAGTTCTTTCCCCTGTTTCTGAGCACTCTTGCCTGTCATTTTTCTGCTTTGGGTCGACAGGCAGATAAAACCCAGCACAGTGCAAGTCATAGAAGGAATTCAATCTACTCTGCACTCTCAAGGGGAACCAGTTGGTTGGACTAAAGAGAAGTGAAGCTCACCTCCAGTCTGAATTAGTGCCAGAAGACATATTTAATCACAGACAGTTATGCACACACACACATGCACTCACACTCACACAGACACACCATAGCAACAATGGCTCAATCAAGTCAACACTGTGAATGAGTGCAGACATTTTGCCAAGCCCACTGTGGACTGAAGGACCAGGGATTTGGAATTTGGAGCTTCTTCCTCCTTAAACCCCTGTCCCAACTATACCCCTTCTATTCCAGGGAGTGGAGCATGTCATCTCTGGGTTAAACAAGACAACTTGACATTCAGGGATGAAGGGTTCAACATGGCTCACCAAAGCAGAGCCTGTGGGACATGTCGAGCCTGACAAAAGGAAGTTTGATGAGTTAAGCATAAATGAATCAGAAACAGATGGATGATATTTTTGTTAAAATACACATGGGCTTTAAAATTAAGGGGTGAAGGGGGGTTGCCGACAAAGGTTTGGCAAAAATGCCTTGGGCTTTGCAAGACCTACAGAACTGTTCATTGAACCCAGAATATGGCCAAAGTCAATGTTCCATCATTAATGGATAACATACAGTCCATGACCACACACATGCCCTGGAACAGAAATAATCCTAATAAATATGGGCATTCATCAGCAAGGTTTTCAGTTTGTGACAAGAATGAAATGTTATGTCATGGAATGGCACGGCATGCATCCCACATGCCAGCAGTTGACTTGAACGTGGGATATGAAAAGTTTGGAGGTGTTCTCTGCATCTTGTCCCCTTCCTGGGGTCTAGGTGCCCTGAATTCTAATTTTTTCTCATTTATTTTTGCCACATCTCTTTACTAATTGAAAATTGAGAGCAAAAATACCCCCGACCACAAATATCTACGAGAAAATGGAGATATTTGGACATACTGAAATACTTTGAGTTTTATGAGCTCTAATAAGGTTAATCAAGGCTCTGGAAAGAATTTTGTTTCATGGTGGACTCAACAAACAATGAGCTGGGACCTGCAGTGACTGGCTGAAGAAGGAGGCCTGGGGGCCTGATGAACTGCTGGTCAATTTGGGTGAGCCTGGGCCTCAACTGTTTCCATACTGACTCAATCCTGGCAGAACGTGGGCACTGTCTGTTTCTTGGCCTGAAGGCTGCTGTCAATCTCCCATCACTGTGAGGACCAAATGAGCCTTCACGGATGTTCTCAAAGCTGAGTTATTCCTCAGTGAATTTGTTTTCTGAAGAGTTTACTCTGGTGGAGAATGTTTCCCCAACTCATTTCTTTAAGGCAGTTGTTTTAGTCAGCTATTTCCCTGCTGTGACTAAAGGATCTGACCAGCATAATTATAGAGGAGGCAAGAAGGGAGGAAGGATAGATAACATGGAGGGAAGGGAGGGGTGGGGACGGGGTGGGGGGGTAAAAATAATAACAGAAATTGTGACAGATACCATTGCCCTGTGTACATGCATGAACACACAGATGGTGTGACTCTACTTTGGGTACAACCAGTGAAACAATAGCTGTACTCCATTTGTGTCAAATGAATCAATAAGTAAATAAAAAAAATAAAAACAAAAAAAATTATAGAGGAGGAAAAGTTTATAGAGGACTCTTGGTTTCAGAGGTCTTAGTCAATAGAAGACTGGCTCCATTCCTTGGGCCTTGAGGTGAGACAGAATATCATGGCGGAAGAGCATGGCAGAGAGAAGCAGCTTGCATCATGAGGAAGCAGAGAGAGAAACAGAAAGACTCCACTTTCCAGATACAAAATATATACTTCATAGCCTCGCCCCAATCCACACTTCTTCCAGCCACACCCTACCACTTCAATTAGTCCCATCAGGGATTAATCCAATGACTGGGTTAAGGCTCTTACAACCCAATCATTTCTCCTCTGAACCTTCTTACATTTTCTTCTCTGAGCTTTCTTGCATCATCTCACATATGAGCTTTTGAGGGACATCTCACATCCAAACCATAACAGCAGTGTTACGCAGTCGCAGCTGGGGTAGTGGGGGTAGGCAACAAACAGGACAAGGTTACTCAGCAGGAATAACCAAGGAGAAGGTGACAAAGGGTGGTTCTATGCAGGGATTAGTGCTGGTGTCATATCAGCAGGATGAAGACGAGTAGAGCCTCTTTCTACTCCTTATTCCCTAGGAGCCTGTGGGATCCATCCTTCCTCACCTCCAAGTGGGCTCTTAGGGAATAAGAAAGGCTGCATTGGCCAGTAGATTTCACATCCTGAAGACTTCTCTTCTCAGCAAAAAGAAATTATAAACTGTGTAATCTGGTTTTGTAATCCTAGCACCAGCATATTATATTGGAAACTTCCAAGACTATGGATCTCCTAGCTCCTGAACTTTGGTGCATTGGTCTTGATGGGGGTCATGAATGGTTATGATGTCATGTCATTTCTCAGCCCATTGACCTTTCGTTCCTTCCCTCCTCCTGCAGGTGTGTGTTCACAGGCTTATGCTCCTGTGGGTAGGCAGACCCCACACAACAGCGTCCTATAAGGTAGTTCTTCCTTATACACTCATCCACAGAGGTGTGAGAACTTGAAACATCACAGGTTAGCTGTGCCATCCCTTCATTTAACATGTCCCATTCCCTCTGTTCTGGGGGAGGGGTGCAGGGGGGAAACGTGTTCCATCCATTCTCACTTAAGTGACTGAAGTGCTAATGGATCACTTGGTTGTGTCCCCAGAGAGCTTACTTCCATTAGACAATGCTGAAAGTCGAGGAGTGACTCCAAGTGGTGGAACCTCCAGGCACCACCTGAGGTCCTGGGGCCAAGGGACCCAGAGTATGGGTCCGTACAGAAAGAGTATGGGAGCACCCCGAAGGACATGTGGTCAGAAATATCTGGGCTCTCAGTCTTACCAGGTGTGGAACAGTAGGCAATTTACATAACCTCCCAGAGTCCTCTGAATAGGATAATTGCAGGGATTAAATGAAATGATGTATATGAGTCTAGCACAGTGCGAGGCACATCACAAACCTACATTGTTTTCCATTATTCCTTTAGCTTCTATAGTAATCTAGTCTTTTATTTTTTTGTGGTGCTGGGGATTGAACCCAAGGCCTTGTGTATGCGAGGCAAGCACTCTACCAACTGAGCTATATCCCCAGCCGCAGCAATCCAGGCTTAAAGCCTGCTCTTGTCAGGGTCTGTGATTGCACTACAAAGATGTGCCGGGCTCTGTCTAAGAATTGTTTCCCCATTGGTATAGAAGCCTGGGGCTCTCCGCTTCTCAAACAGACCCCAACTTACCTGAGTAATCACTTGCCAACCAGATGCTCTTTGGCGGCTGAGGTGGGGGCGATGTCCTTCCTGATGCAACCTGTCTGGTGAGTGCCTCTGCACACCAGGAGTCTTGCTGGCTCTCCCCACCAGCAGGGAGAGGCTTTGAGGGCTCGTCGTTCTTGGGTGATCGCTGGCTTCCTGCGCTCACAGTTGTGGGATCAGCACCCTGAGCTTCCTTTTCCCAAGACACAGAGCCCCAGGGTTGCTGCCTCCGGAGCAGAAGAGGGTGGAGCAGGCTGCGAGGCCGCACTCGGAGACCATCCGGTCCCCTGGAGTGTGAATCTCTCTTGACCGGCTCGCTGCTGTGCTAATAAATATCAAACCCTTCAACAGGAAAATAAATTATCCCCAACCACTAGGCAAACAGGCTTGATGAATTGTCGCTTTAGCCAACAGTGTTTAAAGTAAAATCAGTAAAGTGTGAGTAATGATGGCTAAGTCAAAAGTCCTGTGTTAAACACAATGGCCTGAGAGGAGAGCGGACAGCCTGCAGAGAGAAGAGAAGGCAAGTTGAACTGAAGAACTCTTGTTCAGAGAGAGAGAGAGAGAGAGAGAGAGAGAGAGAGAGAGAGAGAGAAGGAGAAGGACAGACTTAGGATTTATTATCCTATTAGTGTTTTTCTGTAGAAGCAGCTCTCAGGGTGATCTGGGCAGAAAGTCAAAATCTCCATTTACCAGAGATGTTTAGAAAACATGCTCTTAAAAGTGGAAACTACCAAGTATTTGACTGGACAACATAAATATGGTTGAATTCTTTCAGTATAGTGAGGAATCCTGGAAGAGCTACAGTTCTTAAAGGAGCTCTCTGGGGAGGATTTTGGATTTCTGGGTGAGGGAAATCTAGAGGATTTTTCCTTAAAAAAAAAAAAAGAGGTAAAGTGATTGGTTACTTATGTGACCTTGTATTTCCATGTTTATGTACCGTACTGTGTCATGCAGAGTCAAACCTCACTCATTCCGACTGAATTATAAAAGAATCTGAACGATGAGAAGTTAAGGATGATATATTAAATGCTGGCTTTCAAAGTTCTAAAATTGCAACTGTAACCACAGACAACACATATTGTTGAACTCTTACTAGATTCGGGGTCCTCTGTGAAATGTTTTATATGAATTAATCAGTAAATAACTTTTCTAGGGTCACAGAGGTGGTGAGTGTTACAGTAGTCAGGATTCAAACTCAGG
The DNA here is from genome assembly GCA_020662805.1 of Glaucomys volans. Taxonomy (NCBI): domain Eukaryota; kingdom Metazoa; phylum Chordata; class Mammalia; order Rodentia; family Sciuridae; genus Glaucomys; species Glaucomys volans. Next base: position 163,731 of record JAJEJO010000571.1, on the reverse strand, counting down.
TCTGGCTGTTTCCAAATCTGTATTCTTAACCATTATATATATAACCCCTATGATCAATTTAGAAATTTATTTTATTTTAATCTTGCACATAGGATTACTCAACGTAAACAATTGTGAAAGATTGGTATCCTACAGGTTCATGTTTTATGACAAAAATTTCATTAGTAATATTAATAATTATCATATTAATATTTATCAGCAAATGTTCAAATAGCTAAGGTGCCAGATGCTTAAAATGGTTTATTTTTCAAGGATATAATGTCCTTGTACCCTTGTTTGTGCTATATATATTATTAACTCTAATTTGTTAAGGATTTGAGGCATCTTAGTACATAAGTACATTACAAAACAGCATTGATCCATCCGGGGGTCAGAAATCAGTCTTCCTACCCTTGCTTTTGAGTTCATCTACTTCAGCTATCTCAAAGGGGACTACATCAATAGACCACCTCACATCTCTTCTTCATATTTATCTTTTTTTCTTCTGTAGTGGTCAAATCTTAATTTTTTTGTTTGCCTAGTATCCCTTTATTTTGAAGACAGTTTCTCACCTACTCCATAAAAATTATGTGGGGCTGCCAAACAAATCCTGTGGCCTGTCTTCTCTACTACAAGAGTGGGTACATGACACAGGATGGTCAATCAGAATATCCTTTATCTTTTGATACCATGGATAGTGTTCCCAAGTGACCACAGGTTCCGAGCATCACCAAAGTCTCTTTTAACAAGGATTTGTATAAATGCCAGAAGAGAAACAGAGAGGCAGACACACACATGCACACACAAAAAATCTTGTTTTTTAAAAATTCTGTAAGTTCTTAAACCCTGTAGGATTAAAGCTAAATATAGCTATTTATAAATGTACATGATAGATGCTAATAATGGGAAATAAGGACTGAGAGATGAAGAGATGGAATGCTGAAAACACTTTTTGATTGGTCTTCCCAATGCCTTAAATTTGATGAAATTTTCTTTTCTGATAAGTGATAAAATAATTATTAGCTGTTAAGCCAGATTATTATACCTAAATACTATTGGAATTCACATGGTCTTCATCTCTGTGAGGTCAGATTTACTATCCTAAATTCTATTTCTCTGGGATCCTGAGCAAATCAGTTTTGGGTACTGATTTCTAAACAAGTTCAGGTCATGGTTGCAAGAACTTTCACAGGGATGGATTTATTGTTCATGTTCTTAGTTGCTAAATTTAGCAGAAATGCATTTGTGGAAAGATGTTTGATAGTTCATAGAACTGTAGAAAACTAGGACCCCAAGAGGAGACAATGGGCTAGGATCAAGGAAAACTTGTCCACAGAAAACAGCCAATGCTTCCCTCAAGGACCGGGTATCATCACCAGCATTGCAATTAGGCCAGACTTCTCTGAGGTTGGATGAACATCCTCTAATTATCTTTGCTTTATTTGTCAACTCTTGTTAAAATCAAAGTCTTGGGGGGCAGCATTCTGTTGTTTCAGTCATAGTCACACTTTGTCTCTGGTTCCTGTTCAGTAGTTTCATGTTTATGTTTATGAGGAATGTTGGTGTATGGCTTTCTTTTCTTATAATATCTTTACTTTTGCTGTCAGGTTAATGCTGTCCACATAAAATCCATTTATATTTTCTGAAAAATTCGTGTATAACTGGTATTACTTCTTCCAAATGTGTAATAAACTTACTAGTGAAACTATGTGGACCTGGATGTATATATTGGAAAGCTTTAAATAAACAAGTGAAATCATTTAAAAGACCATTCATATTTTCTATTTCTTTTTGTATCAGTTTTGATAATCAATATCTTTTAAGAAATTTGCCTCTTTTATCCAAAATGTCAAGTTAATTGGCATAAAGTTCACAATTTTTCTTTATTGTTTTTTGATCATCTGTATAATCTCTTGTGATGATCCTCCTTTCCTGGACAATATGTCTAGAAGTTTATCATAATTGATCTTTCGAAGAACTATCTTTTGGCATTATTGATGTTTCTGTATTGTTTTCCTGTTCATTTCATTATTTCTGTTAATTTTTCTCATTTGGGGGTTTAGTCACTTCTATTTTCATCGGTTAGTTTAGATAAAGATTTGAGGCCCTTTCTTTTCTAGTATAAGAATTAATTGATACACATTTTCCTCCAAGGACTTCCTTGGTTCATCCCACAAATTTCTATGTGTTTTCATTTCCACTTGTTTCAAAATATTTCTTCCTCTCATACTTTCTTCTTTAAGTCATCATTTTTTAGAAGCATGTATTAATGTTTAAGTATTTGGGAATTTGCCTATAAACTTTCTGTTATTGATTTATAGCTTTATTCCTTTGTGGACAAGACTATACATTACATAAATTCAGTCACTCTAAAATTTATTGAGCTTTGCTTTGTAATCCAGAATATGATCTATTTTGGTGAATATTTCTCAGGCATTCAAAAATATGCTTTAAGCTGTTTTGGGGGATATTGTTCTACAAACAACTGTTATATTGAGTAGGTTGGTAACATTTTTTACATTTGATAATTTTACTGACTTTCTGTCTATTTGTTTTATCAATTACTGGGATAGGATTGTTGAAATTTCCAGTTATAATTAGGGATTTGTCTACTTACTCTTTTAATTCTATTAGTTTTTACTTCATGAATTATAAGATTCTATTATGACATACACATTTATGTTTATTATATATTATAATGTTATCATAACTTAGCCATCTTTATCTATTGGGATATTTCTTATCTGATGTTATATAGGTATTTTAACTTAGTATTTGCATATCTCTTCTTCCATTTTTAAACTTTTATTGGAAATTAATTAAAACTATCTCTATTTGTAGAGACATGATTTTGTATGTAGCATACAAAAAGCAAAACAAATCAAAATAACAACAAAACTTTTTAGAACCAACAAGCAAATACAGAAGAGTCCCAAGATAAAAGATTGAACATTCAAATTGTGTTTCTATATATGAGCAATCAATAATTCAAAAATGAAATAGACTATAATTTCATTCATTATAGCATCAAAGAAAATAAAATGCTTCAGAATAAATTTAACAAAAGAAGCGCATGATTTGTTCCTGAAAAAACTTAAAAGAAACTTTAAATAGAAAGACATTCTGTGTTCATGAATTAGAAAGCCCAAGACTGCCAAGAAGGCAGTTCTTCCCAAACTGATCTATGTATTCAACATAGTCCCTTTAAAATCCCAGAAGATTCTTTTGAGAAAGTTGACAAATTATTTCAAAAATTTATATGGGAGTGCAAAGAACTCACAATAGCTAAACAAATTTGGAAAGAACAATGTTGGAAGACTTATCCTGTCCAAGTCAAAACCAATCATAAGTCTGCAGTAATGATGACTGGGTTACAGTGGCCCAAAGACAGGCATATAACTCAATGGAAGAGAACAGAGTTCAAAACTAAACCTTAACTCTATGGTTGATTGATTTGATTTTTTTTTTACAAAGGTTAAAAGGAACTTAAATCAGAGAAGGGGTAATCTTTTCAATAAATGATGCTGGATAGCCAATGCAACAAACAACCCTATACCCTGTCCTCCTAACACACACAGAAATTCACCCAAAGTAGACTACAGACTTTTTGCTTTTATCCATCATTGTTTTAAAATGTAAAAAGATCTTAACTTTTTAATTCAGTCTGATAATCTATGCTCTTAAAACAGCTAACTAAATAAACCATTTACATTTAATATGATTATTCATGTTGTTAGGTTTAGATCTACCACCTTACTCTTTTTTTTCTGCTCATTTTTTTTGTTCTTTGTTCCTTCTTTCCTCTTTTCCTGCCTTCTTTAAATTAGTTTAAGATTCTACAGGATATTCAATTTAGCTTGATAGCTACATTTTGAGGGTGTATTTTTCTTAGTGTACAATATACATTTGACTTATTGCCATTTAGTTTTAAAAATTCCACTTACACTTCCATTTTCTCTTCTCTTTATGCCATTGTGGTCATACATTTTACTTTTACAAATGTCATAATCCCTGAAATACATCTGTTTTTGTCAACTTTTTAGTCCCTGTGACCAAAAGACCTGACAACAACAATTAGAGGAGGAAAAGTTTATTTTTGGAGCTCATAGTTTCAGAGGTCTAAGTTCATAGACAGCTGACTTCATTCCTCTGGCACGATGTGAGGCAGAACATCATGGAGGAAAAGAAGCATGGTGGAGGAAGGAGGCTCAGGACATGATAAAGAAGGAGAGAGAAGGAAGAGAGAGAGAGAGAGAGAGAGAGAGAGAGAGAGAGAGAGAGAGAGAGAGAGAGAGAAAGCTCCACTGAACAAGGACAAAATACAGACCCTAAAGGCACACCCCCAGGGACCACCCCCTCCTCCAGTCATACCCTACCTGCCTACAATTACCACCCAGTTAATCCCCATCAGTGGATTAACACATCAATACACATCAATTAGGTTAACACTGTCATAACTCAACATTTCTCCTCTGAACCTTCTTGCATTGTCTTACACATGAGCTTTTGGGGGACACCTAACATCTAAGCCACAACAATATCATTATTACTTTTTAGACAATCATCTTTTAAGGAAGCAAAAAATGAAAAAATATATATATATACCCTGATACTAATATTTTTGGTGCTTTTCATTTGACATATTTTGTAATTCAGGTCTGATGGATATTTATTCTCTTTGTTCCTTTTTTGATCTGAAACATCTTTACTTTGTCTTCACTTTTAAAAGATATTATCATTAAAGTAGTCTACACCAACTTTTTTTTCTTTCTAGACTCTAAATATGCTGATTGTTTGTCTTATTTCTTGAATATTTCTAATGAGAAGTTGTCTGTCATTCTTTTTATTAGATTTATGGGTGTTTTAGTCAGCCTTATTTCTGTTTCTGTGACCAAACATCTGATAAGAACAATTTAGAGGAGCAAAAGTTTATTTGAGGCTCATGGTTTGAGAGATCTCAGTCCATAGATGGTTGATTTCATTGCTCTGGGCCCAAGGTGAGGCAGCACATCGTGGGTGAAGGGACCAACAGAGGAAAGCTGTTTAGCTCATGGTGGGGGCAGGAAATGTGTTAGGAGGAGAAGGAGCTACAGGGGGAGTCATTCCAGGGCATTCTGCCTTTGACCCCTAAAAGCTCATGCCCATCTCAAAAAGCAAAATGCACTTAATCCATCTCCAAGATGGATTTTAGCATTGTCCAACAGTCCAAGTTCTGAGACTTCAGGCAAACTCTTGACTGTGTGTCCCTATAAAAGTCAAAGGCAAGTTAAATACATCCAAAATATGGTCGTACAGAGCAAACATTCCTATTCCAAAAGGGATGAATAGGAGCATGGAAAGAAGAGATGGGATAAAAGCAAGACCGAAACCCAGCTAGGCAAATAGGTCCCCTAACTCTGCATATATCATGGAGGACACATGGCAGTGAGATATGCTTTCCAAAGGGCCAGGCCAGCACTGCTCCTTTGGCTTTGTTAATTGTGGTATACATGTGCTCTCTTTTAGCTTGGCTCTTTTTGTAACCAGCAGTTTTTCTCGGCAGAGAGTTCATGTTATTGGCATTGCTTGGTTCCTGGGGTCTCCATTCCATCATCTGCTTCACCTTTATAGCTCCACACATCGCCCTCTCAGGGCAGGAATTCTGGCCCTGTTACACTTTGACTGCCCAGACTTTCCTCTGAAATCTCAGTGGAAGCCTCCCTGACCCCTTAACTTGAGCATCCTGCATTCCTCCAAAACCAGCACTACATGGATAGCACCAAGGTTTGCAGCCAGCTTGTGCAATACTCAGGCCCCTGGGAATTAAGATTGCAGCAACCTCTGAGTGTCTACAGAGCTTGGCATGGTACAAGAACTTTCTAGGACCCTCTGTGTGAGCAGAATGCCCTCCCCCATGATCTCTTCTTAAAGAAACTTTCCCTTCTATATCCTTGAATGTGAAATGGGTGTGGTCTTGAAAATTCCTGAGATGCTCTCAAACCATCTTTCCTATTGCCTCTGTGCAAAGTACTGAGCATGTCTTTAGAGGCTATAATCTCTTCAACAAGCACATCCTTTCTGTCCCCAAATTTCATGTACTGTTCTGGCCAAACTGCAAGTTTTTAAAATCCTTTAGCTCTGTTACCTGTTTCTATTTCTTACAGTAAGCCTGACTGAAAGCTTCCAGCAGCATCCATGCCACTGACTGAAAGCTGCGCTGCCTTGAACTTTTTTCTATCAGAATAATTAGTTCACTGATTTTTAATTCAGTCTCACACAAAGTATCAGGACATGGACAAAATGTAACCAAGTTCTTTGCCACAACATAACACGAGTGGCCACTAGTCCAATTCCCAACATCCTCATTTTCCTCTAAAGTCTTATCAACACAGTTCATATTCCTATTGGCATTCTAGTCTTCTGAACTCCCACCAGAATTGCCCGTTCAGCTCTGCTTACAACATTCTAAAACTTTTTCAGCTTGCATCTCTACACATTTCAACCCCCCACACCCCATCCCAAACCAGCTCCAAAATCTTCTGAACCACATGGTCAAATAAGTCACAGCAACAACCCCACTTCTGTTTTAGCTACTGTTTTTTTTCCTGTTGTGACCAAAATACCCAAAATACCCAATAGGAAAACTTAAAGGAGGAAGATTTATTTGGGGCTCACAGTTTCAAAGTCCTCAGTCCATAGATAGCTGACTCCATTGCTCTGGGCCCAGAGTGAGGCACCACATTGTGGGGGAAGTGCCCAGTAGAGTAAAGCTGCTCAGTTTATGGTGGAGTTAGGAAGCAGTGTGTGTGTGGGAAGGGATCAAAAGAAATAGACCTTTCCAGGGCACTCCCCCAGTGACCCACCTCCTCCATTCATGCCCCCACCTGCCTACAATTACCACCCAATCAATTCAAGCTAAGGTGGACTAATTAGGTTACAACTCTCACAATCCAATCATTTTACCTCTGAACATTCCTGCATTAACACAGGAGCTTTGGGGGACATCTTATATCCAAACCATAACACATTATTTTTTCATTCTGGTCATGTTTTTCCTCGTTTAAAGGTCCTTATCTGTTAATTCCACGAGCTCTTTAATTTCCCTATGTGTTTTGATTGGTTGATTTTTTCTTCCCTTTGGTCATTTTCCTTTATGCTTATGTGGCAATTTTTGATTGGATACGGGACATTCTGATTTTATATAGTGCTGACTTTGTTGCATGTCTTAAATAATGGTGTAATATATTTTGATTTGCAGTTAAGTCATCTAGTGGGATTATTCTGAAGTTTGCTTTTAAACATTTTTTTTGGTGTTTTTCTAGAGAAGACTTTACTCTAGGACTAATTTAGTTCCAGTACCAAGTGGAACTTTCCTGAGTATTTGATCCGCTTTTCCATCTATTACAAGGTCTTTCACTCCTTTGGGAAAAATACAAAGACTTTGATTTTTTTTTTTTTTTTTTTTTTTTGTGAATTCCAGAATTTGTTAGCCTTCTGCTCTGTGGTGGTTCTTGCTCCAAGCTTGTTGTTTCTTCTCACATAAGGACTGAACTGCATGAGTCAAAGACTCAGGTGGAACCTCTGTGTATGTGGAATTCTCTTTGTCTCAAAGTCTCCTTTACCTTCAGTTCTCTGCCCCCACAAATTTCTAGCTGTGTTGCCCTCCCAAAGTCCAGTTTTTGTCTCCCCAGTGTAGCAACAACATTTAGCTCTGTTTAGTACACATGTATGTACTTTGGCAGTAAACCAGTGCAATTCTAGGGCTTTTTGTTCCCCTTTTTCAGTGTTATTATCTGACTCCCTGTTGTCCAAAGGTTTTCATATATATTGCCCAGTTTTAGATTCATTTAAGATGAAAGAAGCCTACACTTTGTTACACCATCTTGTTTAGATACAAAAGACACCATGTAGGCTTTTTATTTTATTGAATTTCTTCGTGGAATACTAGTTTCCCAAAAAGAATTATTGGGTCAATGATTGTAAACATTTTAAAAGCTTTTTCAAGAAAAAAATCTCTCTTCTTCTCTCTGTGCTAGGAACACATGTATTTGTTTATTAATGTGATCTCTTTGTCCTTCCATGAATGCTTTTCATCTAGGTTATCAAACTTGTGGATATACAGTTGCTCATAATATTCCTTTGTTATCCTTTTAATGCCCATGGGAGGAGCTCATTTAAATTCTTATATTAGTAATTTATGTTTTCTCTCTTTTTTCCTTAATCTGGCTAGAGGCTTATGAATTTGATTTATCTTCCAAAAAATATTTGCTGTGTTTTTCTCTATTGATATCTTGTTTTTAATTTCATTGATTTATTCTCTGATTTTTATTTAATTTATTTATTTAAAGGTACTGGGGATTGAACTCAGGACTTCACATTCTAGGCAAATGCTCTACCACTAAGCTGTATCTCTAACCCTAATTTTTCTTTTCTCCTGCTTACTTTGGATTTAATTTGCATTTTTTCTAGTTTCATAAGATGGAAGCTTAAATCTCTATTCTTTAATATATGCATTTAATGCTACCAATTTCCCCATAAGCATTTCTTTCTTTGCATCCATCAAATATTGATAGGTTTTATTTTCTTTTTCTTAGATTTAAACACTTTAAAATTTCTTTTAAGACTTTTTCTTTGATCCATGTTTTATTTAGATGTGTGTATTTTTAAAAATCCAAATATTTTGGTATTTTCTATCTTTCTGTTATTGATTTCTAGTTTAATTCCATTGTGGTTTGAAAGCATACTTTGTATACATTCTCTTCTATTAAGTTTGTTAAGGTGTGTTTTATGGTTTAGAATGAAGTCTATGTTGGTGAATGTTCTATAAGCTTAGGAAGAATGAATGTTCTGCTACTGTGGAACAAAGTAGTGTACAGATAACAAAGAGATTCAGTTGACTGATGGTGCATTCAATTTAACCAGGTCCTTACTCATTTTTCTGCTTGCTCTGTCTATTAATTACCAATAGGGAGGTGTTTGAGTCTCCAAGAGGATGCAACTGATTTGGATCTACTTAATTTTCAAACTCTTTCCAAAATTTTACTTTGATAAGTCAATGTTTGATTTACAAAATTTATTGTGTTCAGAAAATAGTAAATTATTTTCACATGAAGACTTTTCTTCTGCACTTTGGGGATTTTAGCTATCATTTCATGACATGGTGTATCCTCTCTATTTTATTTTCTCCGTGACAACCCCCATGTTGTTTTTTCCACTATAAGAAAATTACTTAAATTTCCACTTACTTATTTACTCTTCCTCTGTTTCAGGAAATATATTAAATTTTTATTTCAACAATTTTCTTTTCCAACATTTTTTCTGGCATTTTTGTTTCAAAATCAATTTTTTTTCTGTTCCATATATGTAATAACCATCTTCATTACTCAGATGGTATTAATTTTGCTGAATTAATCAATTTAAATATTATATATTAATATTTTAATACAAATTTTATCTCTCCATTCTATGATTCTCTCATCTTTAATAGAAGGGGATTAAGAATAGTATAATATTCATATATTTCTTATGAGGATCAAGTGATAAAATACATGAGAAGTCCTCAGAGCATGTAGGGCTTCTCTGCCAATCAGAATATTTCCTCTCTAAGATGAGGTCAGGGAGTGGAATGGTTTCAGGGAGCCCACACTGTTTTCAGTGAAGGTGGGCACCAATGAGGTTGGCTGCTGGGCAGGGCTACCTGGATTGCTTTTGTTCAGGTCTTGGCTGCCCCTTGTTCCTTCCAGGTAGAACTAGTCATGTGAGGTATTGCCCAGTATCTCTGCCCTAAACTATGAGGAGACATTCATTCTTTTTGCTACTAACTAGCTCCTGGGGCAGGGGAAGATGTGCAGAGGTTAACCCACCTTCCTATAGTCAGGTGAGAGCCTAAGCAATGCCATAGTCAGTTGCCCCATGGCCTCTTCCTGATCCTGGCTTTTGCCTGAGTATGAATCACCATGCCTATTCCATGATTTGATAGAATCCTCTTGTGAGAATTCTTGTACATGTTCTGTGTGATCTTTTGTCTAGGTAATAAATTCCATCAGTCTCTCAGAGATACCTCTCTGATAATTTCTCCTCTTACTTTTGAGTATTCAGAATATCACATTTATTATTGTGTAATAGATCACCTTAATACTTGGTAGCTTAATACATTGACAGTTTTTTACTTCATGGGTCACTAATTTGGTCTGTCCCTGATGGGTGGCTGGGATGCTTGTGGCTGGTTGAGCTCACATCAAGTGTTTGCTAGCTGCTGCCTGGTTAACGGGGGGTTGGCTGGTCTAAGGTGTTTCAGCTTGAATGGCTGGCTGGTCTCTGCTGGACCTTGTGTCCTATCATCCAGCAGGTGAGCCTGAGCTTGGTCACATGGCACCAGCGGTAGCGCCTCCAAGAACAAGAATGGTCTCAAGATGCCTTAATTGCATGCTTCCACTGCTTTCACAGTGTGGCTGAATTCTATTGGCCAAAGCAAGTGTCAACACAAATCCAGATTCAAGGAATGGAGAAATAGGCTCCACATGTTGATGAGAAGAACTGCAAAGTATTGTGACTATTTGAATAATCTGTTATGTTTTGTGATATAAAAATTTATCTTGTAGCATTTAAATATATTTATCCTGATAATGGTGGTGCTGGTGAGCTTTGCTAACACTTCTTAACATACTCAGTTTATTATTTTCTATTTGACTGCTTAATTTCATCTGCAATTTATTTTAGTACATACAGTAAGACATCTCTACAATGCATTTCCCTATAACGTGGAATATACTGGAATTTTAAATCATTTATTAAAATAATTTTATGATTAAGAGACCTTATTTTATCATCTATTGTTTTTCAAAATTATTTTTTATTTTTTATTTTTACAGACTGCAGTTTGATTCATTGTACACAATGGGGTACAACTTTTCGTTTCTGTGGTTGCATATGATGTAGATTCACACCATTCGTGTAATCATACACGTACATAGGGTAATGGTGTCTGTCTCATTCCACCATCTTTCATACTCCCACCCATAGCTATTTAAATCTATTTCTGGACTCTTGTCTTATTGAATGATGTTTATTTTACTTAAGTACCTCCCATTCGAGTTATTTGTTCTTTAAGATAGGTTTTAATGACAATAGAGGTAAATACCATTATTGTGCATTCAAAGATTTTTTTTGCCATTTTAACGTTTCTTTTTCCTTGTAAACTATCATCATTTTCTTAGATTCCATCTCCATACTGATATTGCAATTGCAAAACAATAATGACATAAGTCAATTTTTATAGTTTTTAATAATATTGTTTAACCAGATCACTAATCTCTTTATATTTAAAAATTTCAAAATATTGATAGTAATAATTAGACTTTAAAAATAAAAGTTCCAATTTTTTCCCCATAAGCTTATTTCTGTTTTAATGTTTTTTTTTAATTACAATTGGACTCTGGATCTATATTTTTCTAAAAATGACACATAATTTATGTAGCTTTTGCCAGTACACAGGAGTGATACTGACTTTTCATAATTCATAGCAAACTTCACTATTTTACTTCCTAAATTTCTATGCCTTCTTATGGAAAATTAATTTTATTTTAAAGATTTTTGATGTGGTCATTTTGTTACATTTAAAAATACTATATCATACTTGCATTTCTGAAATTGTTAGTATTGGTTGTGATGTTCTTTTAATTTTTGCAGTTTATGTCAGCTAAAATATTAATTAAAATTTAGAGATTTTTTACTTAAGAAAATGGAAATATCTAAGTACAATACAGTTTTTTGTTAATTCATTTAAAATAATTTTTTAACCATCATTATTTTTTGTTGGTTTTTAAGTGCACATTAACCTTATTAAAGTCACATTTTTATAATTAACTTACAGTTGCAATCACGACATCATAATCTTTTGCACTATAAGAATTTATTAATAGTATTTTCTCATGTTATATTTTAAATGATTCAATACTTTTGTGCTCCTCCTCTGCTTCTCTATATTCATACATGCATTTTCATAATGAAATAGTATGTCCTTTGATGAGTGAACTAAATAATTTTATATTCTTTCTTTGTCCTCTGCCTTTTTGTGTTTTTAAAAGTACAATATCCATGTTTTTTTCTTTAGATCAAGGATTTTGATGGAGGGTAACATATTCTTTTTCATATTAGAATAATTTAAAAGTTCAGTGTCCTAACCTTGCCATTACATATGATTAATTTTAAGCAGGTCATACACATTCTTAATTGCAATAGTCATTAGCTTATTATTATAAATCAGCCACAGTTACTTTTGGCAAATGTTTAGTGTCTAATATTTGTTCAGATCTCTATGCTTAAACACGATTAGTATGTCTCTTTTCTATGGTGAGTAAGACATTCTCTTCCTTTGTGACCTTTCTTCTATTCATCATTTGCTTAATCTGAGGTTCTTTTGCCTTCATTATTTTTTATTTATTTTGTTCTACTTTTGTTGAAACAATTACTCAATTAGATACTTTAGCATTACCAGTCTCCTGTTTCATTCCTTACTTATTCATTCTTGTCCTATCAGAATCAGCTCACTACCTTTTGCCATTAGCAATTACTTATTTTTAAAAAGAGAAAATGGGGAGTTGGCTTCACTGGATACCACTTATTTTCTGAATCAGCTTCTTCATTCTGAGGACTTCACAGAATGCTGAACTGCTTAATGCCCATTAGATATCTGCAGAGAAGGTGCTCGTATATTTCTAAAAGAGTGATCATTTGAAAAATTTTGTCCTTACCTGCAGTTCCAACCTTGGCTACTAGCAGCATTCTTAGACTGGCCTTATTTTTCCTTCAGAATTCTGAAGCTCTAACTCCATTATCTTGTGATAGCAGTAAAGAAGCCTGAAGAAATTTTAATTGTGACCCATTGACAAGGATGAAATCTTTGTTCTTTAAAAATTCTTGTAATTGCCTTTGAAAGTCAATTTCTGTTTATTTATTTAACTTGAGGCAGTAATAGTTCTTATTATTTAATTAATTATTCTTTTAAGTGGTTCTTTTAAAGGTTTCATGTTTTCCCTGATAAGTGGATGATGATATAGAATCTGGTTGGGGGGTGGGGGGTGAGAGAAGAATGGAGGAACTTTAGATTATGTAGAGGGAAATGAGAGGGGGAGGGGGCAGGAGTATGAAAAATGGTGGAATGAGACAGACATCATTACCCTATGTACATGTACCCTGTGTACATGATTAACAAGAATGATATGAATGTACATCATGCACAACCATAGAAATGAAAATTTGTACCCCATATGTGTACAATGAATCAAAATGAAGTCTGTAAAAAAAAATTCTAGATTAAAAAAAATGCATCTTCATTATTAATTTTACCCTTTGGGCCCTTTTATAGCTTATGTGTTGGACTTCTGTTTTCTTTTCTTCCATGTCTTCTATGTTTTCTATTATCCCTTCTGCCTTAATATGAATTATATTCACTGAACCCCCAAGAGTGTGTAAGGTTTTCAAAATCTTCTTAAGATTATAAATAGGGAATTTGCATCAGGGCAAAATACTTTTTCCCCATTCTTTTGTTTATTTTTTGTTTGTGAGGAAGTAGACAATTTAAGCACAAGAAACTCTAAGAGACCTGTGGGAAAGCAGCATCTGAATTCAGTCTTTTTTTTTTTTTTTTGTTATACATTTTTTTCTCATTTCTTTTTTTTTATTTACTTATTGATTCATTGAACACAAATGGAGTACAGCTATTGTTTCTTTGGTTGTACAAAGTAGAGTCACACCATCTGTGCGTTCATACATGTACACAGGGCACTGATGTCTGTCACACATTCTGTTATTATTTTTACCCCCCACCCCGACCCCACCCCTCCCTTCCCTCTATGCTATCTATCCTTCCTCCATTCTTGCCACCCTTCCCCCCTGCATTATGCATCATCATTCATTTATCAGAGAGACCATTTGGCCTTTGGATTTTTGGGATTGGCTAATCTCACTTAGCATAACAGTCTCCAACATCCTAGTTGCCCTTCAATCGATGAATGGATAAAGAAACTGTGGTATATATACACAATGGAATATTATTCAGCCATAAAGAAGAATAAAATTATGGCATTTGTAGGTAAATGGATGATGTTGAATCCAGTCTTAACTTTCAGCAATCTTCCCAAGTTAAACTTTCTCTACATCCCTGTCAAAGTCTTTCTTGTTCCTGCTGGGAACATTAACAGATGCAACATGATGTTTTCAGAGTTAGACTCCCCACGCTCCCCATACCTTCATCTGTCATAAAGATCCTGGACTTGCAATTTACTGGTGCCTATCAGGAACATGGAGAGAAAGGAGTTGTCTGTGGGCAGAGTTATTTGGAAGGGTGACTATGGCCAGTACTCTGAATGGAAGTAGGCAAGCTTCTTATCTGCCATGGGAGCAGAAGAGCAGTTGAGATGTGCAGGGTAGGCACACAGGCAGTCTGGTTCCAGTGGAAGGGGGTGTCTCTGTGAACCCTGGCCACCACTTCTGGAAAGCTCCAGGACCTGGTCAGTCCTGGCACACTGACTCAGAGCTCCCACCCTGAGACTGGAAAGTGAAATGAGCTGTCTCTTGCAAAGCCCCCAGTGAGGCCAGGCTTAGACAGGACATGGCCTGGCTTGGATTTGTTTGTTTTCTCTGCTGCTTCTGGAAAGCCAACTTTCTTTTTTTCTTTTTTCTTTTTTTATTTGCTTATTGATTCATTGAACACAAATGGAGTACAGCTATTGTTTCTCTGGTTGTACACAAAGTAGAGTCACACCATCTGTGCGTTCATGCATGTACACAGGGCAATGATGTCTGTCACATGTTCTGTTATTATTCTTACC
>JAJEJO010000571.1:73705-148842 GCA_020662805.1 Glaucomys volans | reverse complement strand
TTGCTTATTGATTCATTGAACACAAATGGAGTACAGCTATTGTTTCTCTGGTTGTACACAAAGTAGAGTCACACCATCTGTGCGTTCATGCATGTACATAGGGCAATGATGTCTGTCACATGTTCTGTTATTATTCTTACCCCCCCCACCCCACCCCTCCCTTCCCTCCATGCTATCTATCCTTCCTCCATTCTTGCCACCCTTCCCCCCCGCATTATGCATCATCATTCATTTATCAGAGAGACCAACTTTCTTGACATATGGAGAAAGCTGGAGAAGACTGGAGTTTTCTGAGGTAATGAAAATCATCAAGGGCCCTTCAAAAAGGCCCAGGGCATATTATAGCACGAAGACATTTTTAAAGCAGATTTTCTAGCAGTGTTTTTCAAAGTGTGGTCCCTAGACCTGCCTCACCTGAGAAATTGTTAAACATGCAAATGTTTGCACCCTACCCCAGACCTGCTGAATCACAAACGCTGGGACTGGGTGTTGACAAATGCTCTTGGTGGTTCTGAGGGAAGTGCAAGTTTGAGAACCATTTGTTCAGTCTAGCTCCCAAAGGATGTGAGCATGAGATCAGCTGAAAGACTGGACTGGGCTTTATCCACTACGGAACTACAGCTATTATTGTGGCAAAACAAACAGCAACAGAAACTGTGGGCTTCATTTTCTTTTCAAGGCATTATAGCTGTGTGGGTTGCTTCTTCCAGATGATTTTTAATAACATTTAGTTATTCAACAAATATTTATTCAACACTTGCTGATATGTGAATTTTATTTTAGTAAAGCTCTAAAGAAAAGGAGGAGGAGGATGGGGAGGAGGAAAGGAGAAGGAAGTGGAGTATGGGGAGGAAGGGCCGGGAGGAGGAAGGAAGGAGGAAGGAGAGAGGAGGAAGAAGGAAAGGAAGAAAAGAAGGAGGAGGAGGGGGAGAAGAAGAGAAGAAGAAGGAGGAGGAGGAAGGGGAGGAGGTAGAGAAAGGAAAGGGAAAGCATGCATTGACCAGGTAAGACCCAAGGACTGTCTACCTGAGTCTACCTGGGCTCCTGCCTGGGTCCATCAAACATTCAATTCACTAAGGCAAAAAGGAATGCACCGGTAAGAGGGGCCTTGTCATGACTGAGAAATCAAGGGCTGGCTGTCCTCCGTGAAGCCCAGATGGCTGGTTAGCCTGTGACCTCTGCAAGTTGGTACATGAAATTAACCCACACACGCCTAATCTCAGTCCGGACTCACAACTGCCCATGATGCCCATTTTATAGTGAAACACAGGGGATGCTAACCTGCTTGGTCCGCCTGTGTCCACTCTGCTGGCTACCAGAGAGCTGTGGGGCACACTCAGTACTCTCTGAAACTGTAGTCCTTTCTCTTTTTTCTTTATATACTTTTTATTGTTACAGACTGCATTTTGATTCATTGTACACAAATGGGGTACAACTTTTCATTTCTATGGTTGTGCACGATGTACATTCATACCATTCGTGTAATCATACATGTACATAGGGTAATGATGTCTGTGTCATTCCACCATTTTTCATACCCCTGCCCCCTCCCCCTCTCATTTCCCTCTACATAATCTAAAGTTCCTCCATTCTTCTTTCCAGAAGAACAGTTTCTGGCCCATGATGAGGATTGTGAAGGAGGAGAGTTATGAGGATGTGTGTTCAGCAAACTTTCAAGGAAATTAACTGGCAGACAGTGTGGAATGGATTGGAGCTTTGCCAGGGCAGGAGTGGGGCTGGAGGCTAATGTCCATTCTAGAGTCTCTAGGACAGTGTCTGCAGGTGAATTTCATTGTTGAGAACTTGAAGTGTAATCTTATAGTAAATTCGCATTATACTAAACTTTTTCTCAATTTGCTAATGGAGTGGATTTGATATAATTTCTCTTTTATAGGAGCTCTATCCTCTATTTCTATAGTTAGTTTAATTTGGCTAGCTTATCTATTAAATTACTTTGGTTTTCCTCCTTCCAAACAATTAAGATTAAGTGTATATTACCTTTTACAGGTTGGAAAATTAGTTAATTCTTATTCAAATACTTATTGGCATTTAACTACTGAAAGGGAGAAGAATACAGTAGTTGAAAGGTAGACTCTGGACCAGATCGCCTACTCTACTACCTACTAGCTGTGTGACTTTAGGCAAATTATTAAACCTCTCTGGCTCAATTTCTTTATCTGTAAGTTGGTTGTTACAAATGAGTCATCATGTGAAAAGCATGTACTGCAGTGCCTGGCCCGTATTAAGGTACCTAAGTGTCACTGGTTGTTATCACCTCTATAGGGAAGCCACTGTTCCAGGTGCCAGAGATAGAATAGTAAGAAAATTGACAAGGTCCCTTTGTCCTTAGCTTTTGTGAAACTCACATTCTATAAGGAAGGCAGATGCCATCTTTACTGTTTTCTATTTTAGCTAAAATATTATTTCTACAATGGAGGAAACATACATGATATGAAAACATAAAACACTTGAACCTCAGTAGTAATCAAGAACTGTAAAAGAATTGAACATTTTTACTTATCATTTTGGCAAAGAGGAAAAATAATGCTTGTGAGGTCATGGGGAAAAGGGTCTGTGACACACTGCTGAGGGTCCCAATTTCCCTCTAGGTCATTGTCAGTTGTCCCTATTTACCTCATTCTGCACACTCAGTCCCTCTGCAAGTCCTGTCATCTCTACTTTGAAATAAAGTTTCAGAAACTTCCCTGTTATCCCACTCCCCAAAGGCAAGCCACCCTCGTCCATGTCTGGATACCTCAATGAGTCCCTGCTTCCCATCGTCCAATCTCCACCCAGCACCAGAGTGGTACTCTTAGCATATGTGAAGGAGGACTCCCTTCACTTCCCTGACTTCCTTTCCTTCCAGACTTGTTAGGATTGTGCTGATAGGCTTCCTGTCTAGTGGGCATCATATGTAGCTGTGTGTCTTACTTGGATTGATGGAAGACGAGCAAAAGTGTGGTGGAGTTTTTGTTCAATTTTCACTTCACCTCTCTGCCTGGCAATATTTGAAGCAAAAGGTGCTTCATTTGCTAAAGTCTTGAAGTGAGTGTGGTCATGATGTGGAGCAAAGCCCTCAGCCAGTTATTAAAGAAAAGTAACATCAACCAACCAATCAATCAATCAATCCTATTGTTTTAAGCTACTGAGATTTTGGAGCTATCTATTACAGCAGCATCATCTAGCCTATACTAACTGATAAACCAAAATGATAGATAGGAGTCTTCTGTGATGTCGACTATATCAGAATGTTTTCTGTTGCTAATGATACAATATAAACAGATCACAGATTCTCCTAGTAAGAAAGTTCTGTCTGAAGAAAACTGGCAACTAAAGTTATATTTTTATGTCTAATTAATAAATTGTCATCTCCCAAGTCTGAGCACCATACAACACATAGACCAAGTGGAATTTCTAGGATTGCAGAGCCAATCCTGGATAACCTATAGTAACTTTGATAGACTGTGTTCAAGGTGGCATGAAAAGCCATTGGGCTCTCTAGATGAGCTCTTTATCTCCTTTGCTGTAGATGTAAGAGACTTGAATGATAGTTAAAAAAAATGTGTTGAAATTCTGGTTAGTTGGGATTTGGTTTGTAGGTATATCTATATTCATTTTCTTTTAAGTACTGTTTATTCATCTCTGTATTCAATTATTTGTGTAACACATTGTTTACAACTATGTCATGGGGCCTTTTCTTAAATACAGGGAATATAATGATGAATAGAACATAATCCCTGCCCACCACGGACTCAGTTCAGTTGGAAAGATCCTATTTTATGCAAATAATCATATCATATGTTAAGTAACACAGCTGGTTTATAGAAAAAAATGTACCATAGGAAGGCTTAATTTTGTACACAGCAATGTCAGAGGTTTTCCAGAGGAGGTGGCATTTCAGCAGAGGCTGGAAGGCTGGTCAGGAGTTTGACAGGCAGATGGGATAATCAAAAATTCTCCACACAGAGTGAAGGACATCTTCAAATAAGTGTTCAGTCAGATGGAATGGAGGCTGTTCCTAAATTTGGGCTGTTCTGTGAAAGAGAGAGGAGGAAGACAGGTGAAGCTGGAAAGGCAGGCAAGTGTCAGGTGAAGGGCTTTGTGTGTGAAGATAAGGACTTTATTTTTGTATCCTGTACATCAGAGTCCTTGAAAGATTTCACAGAGAATGTCATACATCACATCACGGTCTGATTACAGAGGGTGGATTGTATGGGTACGGGCCTGGCATCAGAAAGACCACAGCAGCTCTTCCCAAGGTCTGGCTGGGAGACTAAGTATTAGAACTGAAGCAGTAAATTTAAGAAGGGGAAGCTGAAATAAGATTCAAAGAAAATTTAGGCAGGAGAGGTGTCAGAGGGCCTGGGTGGAGGAGAATGTTTTATCATACAGGAGTGCTATTAACCCTAATAAGGAATTAAAAAAAAAAAAAGAAAAGAAAGAATTTTTTATGGGTGGAAAGATGAAAGATTTATTTTGTGATGATTTTGATCTACCCAGGTCAAATTCAAAGGTCAAGAGAGAGATCCAGGTTCGAAATGAACATTCGATGCTAGAGAATGAGTAGCAAGTGAAGCAGTGGCAATGCCCACCCAGATCTTGTGGGGTGAGAAGGGAGTGGGTGAAGGGCGAGCCTCTGGAGAACTTAAATCTGCAAGGGAGAAAAGGAAGAGTGAGGGGGTCAAAAAGAGGGAGCCAACTGGTGATTTATTTTGGAATATTCTCATGCTAAGTTGCCTTTTGGCAATTACCAGCACTGGCTTTCCATGACTCCTTTTCTCCTCCCTCTCCTTCATCTTTTCTTCCCCCATTTTTCCTTTTCCCTCTTTCTTTTTTGCCCCTCCTCCTTTTCCTTTCTCTTTTCTTCACTCTTTCCAACTCTTGACTTTTCCAAAATAAAATCTAGAGACTCCGAAAAAGCATTTTTTCCCTTCTCAATCTCAGAATCTTGAATGTAGACAACACGTAGTTTACTTATTTCACAATCACTGTATAACAGCTAATTGTAAGAAAAATGAACATTTATTGAGCGTTTTTTAGATCCCATTGATTATCTCCTTTGGATCTCACACAATCCTATGGGAGAAATTTATCATGATTTTAACTAGGATGAAACAGAGGCTCAGATGCCTCCACCCCCCCAAAAAAGAAAAGCCACACAGCCACGTGTGATTGTCGGGATTTAAACCCGTCTGTAAGCCTGTGTCCTCCCCCATTGCCCTTCCCCATTTCCTGTTACTTGCTCTTTTTGCTAATTCTAGTTTTGTGATCCTCCACTCCTTTGTACACAGCATTGCTTTGAATCCTTCAACTCTTAACTCCTACCAGCCCAGGACAAAATTCCCTTCCAGTGGCTTCAGACTTGTTGTTCTCTGGATCTGTTCCAGTTTTTTCCTCAGAAGCCCTCTATCTTTGCAAGTGCAGACCCAGTTCCTTTGTCCTGTCCACTGCCCAATTTTGTATTATGCTCCTGCTGGTTGTCTTTGCCACCAGGCAGGTGACCTCACACTGGATGATTGATGATAATACTACTAGCAAACCCTTGCACTGACTATATGGCAGACAGGTACTACCCCATGTCACCTCACGGCCCTGAGGATGAGCTATGGGACTTGCTGTACTCACAACAGCTCCTTTGCATCTAGACGTGGCCCTGATTGACTTTCCAGAAATCTCATGTGAGATCGCCTCCCTACTCTGCTGGGTCTGGGACTGAGTCCCATCATGCCCTCCTCCTTTTGATGGCTAAGGATTCTTGCTGGCTAAACCTCCTGCTTAAGTCCTAAGTATGTAGTCCCCATTTCCTGGGACCTTTGCTCCCCTGCCCCAACTTCTACTTTGTTTGTGAGTGAACACCCCCAAACCTTTACAAGTTGCCAACCATGCTGCAAACAGAGTTATCAGCATTCTTTGCTATAATAGGTACAGAGTAATAAACAGACATGGGCTCCATTCTGGCACAATCTGTGGTGGAGTCAGGACTATACCAAAAACTTTTCATCCCAATTTTCTAAAGGCAACATTTCTGGGTTAGTTGAGTTTTATCTCATTTGCTTGGTTTCTCTGGCTCTAGAGAGCCAGAGAATATAGGAACATAATCTGGGTACCCTCCAGTCCTCTCGTGGCCTGGGTGAAGTGGAGGAATAAGCCCTGCCTCTCAGTTTCCAGGTTCTTGCCTCCACAACTGGAGTGTTCCATGTCAGAGAGAAACAGAAGTGGGCTGACGGTTTTACACCACAGGATTAATAGAGAGGTCTTCCTGCATCAGCAGCCTTAGTCCACAGAAGAAATGAAACTGTTTGTGGAGTAGAATACAACATTCACATTAATTTTAAGATAAAATGAGACTTCAGATTTCCTACTTGTTATGGGCTTTATTCTCAGGGGTCTTTGTCACTTTTCTCCAAGATCAGAGATATTTGAGGGACAGTTTTGTGAGTCTGGCTTGAAGCATATGTGAACTAGGATAGGCAAAGGAGCCGGTGCTTATTAGGTGCTCAATAAAGTCCTCCTTCCTTCCTTCCTTCCTTCCTTCCTTCTTGGGCTCTTTTTTTTTTTTCACTTTCTCAGTCTTTTATTTTTCTGCCTTGGTGAAATGCTCTCATTAGAGAGGACAGTTTGTCACTGGTATTTTCTAAGTATCAGTGCATTTGGGAATTGTACAATGGTCTGTCATAGACTTAGAATGCAGGAGTCTGCAGTGACCACAGAAGTCCTCCTCTTTCATGTGCTACATGAGGAAATCAGTCAAGGTCACATAGCTGGCTAAAGGCACAACCAAAAGGACCCCTGGGTTTTCTTGGCTCCTGGTCCAGAGCTTTCAGCAAAGTCAAATGGACTTTCCACCAAGGCATTTACTCTCATTTCACAACCAAGTTGTGGGATTTGCAGATTGTCTTCTGTTGATGCTGCTTTAAGAACAAGATCATGGTGATGATAGGAGGTGTCCGCTCCAGATTAGCAATAGAACAGCCCTTCTGGAAAAGCCAGAGCTGGAGGTTCTTGCCAAACTGTAGCAACCAGTGCCTATGAGGACCAGGAATCCAGATCCAGCCAGAACCAGGGCCAGCTGCTCCAGGGGAAGGAACAAATTGTTCCTTCCCTGCCCATATGGGGAGCTGGGCATGTCCTGAGGCAGGCCACTGTTACCACAGCTGCTTTCCTGAGAGGAAGGACATCGTGAGTGCCTTCACATTCCTGCTCCTTGTTCTCCTTGGCAACTGGATCAGTTATTTTTCTCAGTGATTACATGGTAGATTAATAACTACAAGCTATTTTTAAAAATTTTGTGGGCAAATGCAGATCTCTTCTGTTAGATAAACTGTTGTTACATGGACAACAGACCTAGAAGAATGCAGAGACTATGGGTTGAACCAGATAATTTCACATTTTCTCTTTTCTTCAACAAGGATGTTTGTGAGCCACTCTAAGACAAGTTTGTTGGGAGGAGCATAAAAGACATGAAATTAAGATGTTATCCCTGTCCTCAAGGATCTGACCATGTACTGGGGGATCATTTAGTTTTATATTGCTGTTGTAGCAACTTACCATAATTTAGTGGCTTAAACAACAGTTCTGGAGGTCAAAGATCCAAAATAAATCTCACCAAAATCAAGGTGCTGAGCATCTCTGCTCCTGCTGTAGCCTCTAGGGAAGAGCCCATTGCCTTCTCTAGCTTCGGACATCAACCCACTTGCCTTGGCTAGTGACCCCTTCCATCTTCAAAGGATGGAGCAATGACTAGTAAAGTCTCCCAACGTCTTCTTTCTCCCCTCCACTTTTAAGGACCACTGTGATTATACTAATTCAGGATAATCTCCTCATCTTTAAATCTGATAAGGACCCTGATTACCCTTTGCCATTTAACCCAACATATTCACAAGTTTTGGGAAATAGGATCTAACGACTTTGGGAGGCCCTCATTCTGTCCATGGTGGAGATTTAGATGTACTCATAGATGAACATCAAACACTAGAATTGGTGCTGTGTTGGAAGCACATGAGAGGCACCTATCTCATTTGAGGGGGGAAAGTGTGATAGTGGGGCAGTGGTTAGGGCATCATCCTGGAAAAGGTGACATCTTAGTTCATACTTTTGACTTGTGTGAAAGTCTGACCAAGAAAGAGGTAAAGGGCACAATAGAAGCGAGAGTTTGGCAGCATGGCAGAGGATGCAACTGTGGCTGAAATGTGGGGTTTGGGAGGGAGAATGGTGGGTAGTAAGCAAGGCTGGAAGAGTTGGGCACTAGGAAATTTCCAGCAGGAAACAGATGGCATTCTCAAAGAGGGAAGTAGAAAAGTCCTTTTGCAAAGTGTGGATTTGTGATATTTGAGCTGGGTTAATTGAAGGCAACAGGGCTGGTCAACCACCAGGACTAGCAACAATCAGAAGTGTCATCATCTTTAGGCCTGGGGCCAATGGGAAGGAAGAGTCACTGAAAGGTAGTGGAAGATTCGACTACAGGAGAGCACCACTTGTTGGAAGCCATGGTCTTCAATAAACAAAACCAAAAAGATACCATGGCCAAACTACAGCTCAGCAGGGACCTAGCCAGAGGAACGCAATCTCTGACTTAAAGGTGGGTCTTCCCACTTTTCAGTCTCCTACTCTTGCCTTCCACTGGCAAACATAATGAGAAGCCATAGAGTAGCTGAGGTTGTGGATACAGTCTCTGGAACTTAGCCCTCTGTGACTGAGAAGAAAAGAGATATGGATGCACAATGGCAAGGACCAGACTGCAGGACCTTGTGTGTTCCCTGTGTGCTGTGAATGAAGTATCTGGATTTTATATTGAAGACCTAAGTCCCAGATGTACTTTAAGGAGGTCAATCAATGGTTCTGAATTTTCTAAAAGTCTATTTACCACTTCATGACTCATATTGCCTCTATTCCACAGGGTAAAGATTTTGTCTGTCCACCGTCTCTATTCTTTATCCCATCTCTCACAGCCTTCACAAGCTGATGCAAGGTGTTCTTTGCCAGCCAGGGTGTTAAAGGCCAATAATGCCTTGCTATGCTACCCCTTCCAGGTAATGTTTTGATTCATTAGGAGCCTTAAATGTCTGGATCAGTTAACTGTTGCCATTATCAGGTTGTGGGAGCACTTCCAAATGGACTTCAAATGGGACACATTGATTTAGCTGAGCAGTCTGAAGGTTGATGATGTAGGCTGAAAACTTTCTGGTCTCAAGTGGGCTTGCTCACATATCTGCGGGTCATCAAATCTTTTGACTTCTGGAGACTAGCCCATGGTCAAGCGATGTTTGATGAAACTCTTCTTCTGCTGTGTCTCCCATTGCTGCAGCAGGCTGGCCCAGGCTTGTTCTTGGCACAATGGCCGAGGGGCAAGAGTATAAAAGAAATGGGATATCTAGGCTTTCTCTAAGCCTCTCTGTGTGTTATTGCTATCAACATCCTATAGGTCAAAATGAGTCACGTGAGTAAATAGACTCTACTTCTTGATGAGAAGAACTGCAAAGTCACATGGCAAAGGACACATGGTGAGAGGAGCAGATAAAGAACTGGCAGCATTAATGGAATCGGTCAACCCATTATTGCTAGGTGCCTTATCCCAGGCATTGAAGATTTTTTTTTATCTATCAAATTATTTGCTTGTTGTGAGATTTTCCCACTGAAACGTAAGCCTGGTGAGAACACAGCTGCACCTCCAGTGATCTAACAAAATATGTGCTCTGTAAATTTTTCACTGAAGCTATCAGTGAATGCTCCTGGGTTCACAGTGAAGACTTATTTGGAGAATGGTCTGTATGAATGTATCCTAGTAGGCAGACAGTTGATCCCCCAAAATAAAGGAGTTGCAGATGTGGTTTCCTTCTGTCTATGTAGGCTTCTGTATCAGTGTTTCATTTCGATCTTCCAGGTTTGATCAACCTGATGCCCAACTGAAGGCATGAAGTACAAGGAGAAGAGCCTTCCATCAGGGATCATCTCACCTCATCTTTGCTCTAGGGCTGGGGAATTGGTTTAGTGGCACAGTTCAAACAGATAAAGTATTGCCCTGGAAGAGTGAGGCCCCCTGTGGTGGCTGAATTGTCCCCCCAGATTCATAGTCAAATCCTAACCCCTAGTACCTCAGAATGTGACTATGTTTGGTGAAAGTCTTTAAAGGGTTGACATTAAATGAGGTCATATGAGTGGGTTTTAATCTAATACAACTGCTATCCTTATAAGAAAAGATTAGGACAGAGACACACACAGAGGGAAGACCAGGTGGAAGACACATTGAGAAGCCAAGGAGAGAGGCCGCCATGACACCTTGATCTTGGACTTCTAGCTTCCAGACTGTGAGAAAATAAATTTCTGTTGTTTAATTCATCTAGTCTGTGGTACTTTATTATTGCAGCCCTAGAGAACTAGTGTGCTCTCTTTGTTAAAAGAGAACAGTTAGAGGGAGACTTGCTGGGAGGGGATCCCCCAACCCACTTCCAGGGTGAGTCTGAGGCTGACTGCAAGTTGACAGCCTGTGAGAGGCCTGCTGCTGGAAGACCTTCAAGAGGGGGATGCAAAAGGGGGAAAGCTCAGGGGACCCCTTCAGAGTGGTGGGTGAAGGTTGAAGACAGATGGTGCTGGGGTCCTTTCATGTGGCCTTCCTGGGGCTTTGCAAGC
Organism: Glaucomys volans; assembly: GCA_020662805.1. NCBI lineage: Eukaryota > Metazoa > Chordata > Mammalia > Rodentia > Sciuridae > Glaucomys > Glaucomys volans. The sequence continues at coordinate 138,216 of JAJEJO010000571.1, read as the reverse complement.
CGTTGTAACTTGTTCCTTGTAGGCTGATGCTAAATTCCATTCATTAGCAAGTTTCCCAGTGGCCTAACTTTATGGGTTCCTCAGGAGTTCCTCTCTTTCTTTTCAGGCCTCCAGTCGTCTAAAATGTGGTGTCTTCAGCAAATTTACCCACCTCATTATGTGTGATCCCTCTTCTAGGCCATTTAGCTCTTCTCCCAGCTCCTAATAAATAAATACTGACTCTAAGACCAAAACCCAAGAGGCCATACATTTAATTGCTTTCCATGCTGAGAAAAAATCATTTATTAGCACTGTGCAAAGCGCTGTGTTTGAAAACTCCAAACCACATGAAACGCCACAAGTTCTGAGCCAGAGCCTAACGGAAAAACAGCCAAGTTTCGCCTGAACTTTGTTAGGCCTCGTGACCTTTCACAAAACCTCAAAGCAAACATCATTCAGCCCCTGGATAGGCTCAAACTCTGAGTTGAGTGCTGTCGTTTGTTTGGTTTTGTAGCAGCTGCTTATATCACAAATCCCCACTTCTGGTTAAAAAAAAAAAAAAATAAAAGCCATGAGATGGCTTCAACCCAGGGTGATGTTCTGTTTTATTTTTGTTTTGTAACATGTCCATTAATTGTGAAACTCAAGACTCCTTTGGAAAGCTAGTGCTACAGAACAAGTGTGAATTTAGAATTTCCAGACAAACTAGGAACAAGAGATGGAAGTGGAATTCGGTGAGTGACCAATTGCAGTGAATCTGACTGGACTGAGGAGAGAAGGAGGAGATGAGGGTAGGAATAGGGAGGTCAAGGGAGAATAGTTTTGTCTTGTTTGAAAGAAGAAAGGTTTGGGGATGAGGCACTGTCTGGACATAGTAGGATTTTGGGAAATATTTGACTGACCTGTTCAACTCATGAAATCTATAGTGTCCTCAATTCAGAGATCCCTAAGAGGGACTCTATAGCCATTTTCTGTATTACCACGTGTCTACCCAGGGGCCTTCTGGAATGCTGCTTGGCAGAGCTGGAATGGCTTGACAGTGAATATGCTGATGAGAAAGAGGCCAGCCAGCGGCTCCTCTTGTTATGACTGGCCTGAGAAAGAGCAGTGATGTGGCAGAGAGGGAGGGTTTGTAGTTTGAATCAGACATGGCCAACCACAGGGTTAGGACAGGTGTCTGGGGCAGAGTCAGACTTAAGAGTGGGTCACAGAAATTTATTTATTCAGGTTAAACATACTACTTGGGCATTATGGTGATAGTGTAGGCAAACAGAGGTAACGGTAACAAAAATTTGGTGGGGCCTTTGTGACAGCCATTTCAGCAGGCAGCTCAGGTTAGCTTGGTAGCAGGTGGCTTCTCCAAGCATGAGACTGGAGTTGGGGGCAGGATTTCGTGTTTAAAGTTAGTTTGAGGTAGGAGAGGATGCTGTGGGAGTGGTGCTGGAAGAGCAGGCTCAAGAGTAGACACATCTGGGTTTCAAGGTGAGAACTGGGACTCAAAATCTGGTAAGCTGATGCTGACTCTTCTATGAGTTAGACCAGAACTACTTATGCCCTCCCTTTTTTCCTGTAATTCCCTCCCCCAGCCCTCCTCTGCTGCACATGTGGCTGGAAAAGGTTTAGGGGGAGGGTGGAAGGAAATGAGGTCATAGGAGGGGATTTAGATCATGTGGGCCTTGTAAGTCACTGTGAGAACTTCCGAGGTAAGGGGGACTCCGACAATTTAACTCACCATCTGTTCTTCTCTGCTTTAATGTCTCCGGTCCTAGGCAAACTCAAGCAGATCCTCAAGACAAGATTTGACATCTTTTTCTTTCTTTTTTTTCTTTTTTGAGTTTTTTAAAAAAATTGCTCTTTTTAGATATACATGGCAGGAGAGTGTATTTTGACATGTAATACATACATGGAGTATAACTTATTCTAATTAAGATCACATTCTTGGGGTTGTCCATGGTGGGAGTTTCACTGGTGGTGTATTCATATGTGAAACTAGGAAAGTTATGTCTGATTCATTCTACTATCTCTCCTATTCCCATTCCCCTCTCCCTTCCCTTCATTCCCCTTTGTCTAATCCAGTGAACTTCTACTTCAGGTGATGTGTGAACCAAATTCCTATTATTTGCATGGGCAACTTTTTTGTCGATATTGATCTTATTCTCAACAGCAACTCCTTATATCTGGTAATATTAATGGTTATATAATTTTATATCAGTCCCAAAAGAGAGGAACAAAAGAATAAATAGTATTTTGACGTTACTGTTTTGACCCACTGTTTCAGATTTCCACATTGATTCCATAGATATTTTATCTTGCATTTATAAATACAAATATTTTAATTAAGAATTCCATCAAAATTGATGAATTTTGATTGAAAAAGCTTTGTAAGGATCAATCTTTGTTAATTCAATTCTTTGATAATGTTTTTGTAAAAGTGAAACCATTTTTTATTTTAGTTTTAATAAAAGGAATTACTACTAATAATATTGATTATTACCAGAATCAATTATTATCTGGTGTGATTTACTTATTTTGACTCAATTTTTGCCTAGTCATATATTTTGTGACTATGAGTTTTCTTTTGCAGAAATTATTTCTACCAAGTTGGTTTCTTGGTCAGATTAATGTTTATTCCATTCTCTTTCAGCTAATAAGCATTTTAAATCATGGGCAATTTTAGAAATGGTAGATATTGTTAAAAAGTATTCCTACAAAATCTGTCTCCCACTTCTAATTCTCTGGATTTTCATTCATAACAAATTTTACAGTTTTAATCAGTGCTAGTTTTATTCTGTGTGGATTATTGCTTCTAGTAATGTTCAATAAGAATTAGATAAAGGGCTGCTTAGTTAGTAAGTTTTTATTGCAGTACCTGGTAAAAAGTACAGTCATAGGAATCAAATGCAGGATAGATTCTAAACATGGGGTCAAATGCCCTGCACCTGGTTCTCCCTGTCTCTCAGAAGTCCATCTTGATACCCAAGCCCAGGAACCCTTGGTCTGCAATTAGTGAAGATTCCTTGTTAGCTCTTTGACACAAGGACCAATTCCATCAATAGGTAGTAGAAGGAGTGGAGAGACTGGGAAGAAAAGGGTCTAAGAAAAAAACGACTGCTTCCATTTGATAAAATTCAGAACAAAGCACAGATTTGCATATCCCATTGACAAAAAATTTTGGCCCAAGATTATTGTTCCCAAGTTACAGAGTTACTGGATTTGAATTTTTTTATTTGATTCAACACAAAACTTTATGAGAACCATGAAGTTAGCAGAGAAGAAGAAAGATTGTGATGAGTACTTCAGAAGTCTAAAATTTGCAGTCAGAGTGAAGAGAAGAGAGATATAACTTGGAAAACAAATACTGTGCATTATATCGAACAGAACAGGACTGTGGGGACAGAAGATCTAGTTTCCAGTCCTGGAGTGTTTTCTTTCCAGTTTGGGGAATATAAGATCAATTGCTTGGATTCTTTGAGTATCGGTTACCTTTTCTACAAAACTCTAAATGGCTCTTAGAGTGGCTGGGAAGTTTAAGAAGCATACAAATGCTCTAGCTCATGTGGAGGGCAAAACAAATGGCAGTTATTAGTGAGTAGTGGTCAATGAACTAGGAAAATTAATCACTTCCTTTCCAGAAGAAAGCTTTCTCTTCTTCCCTCTACTCCCCATCCCTGCTTCTTCTTCTTCCCCTTCATTTTTTCTTTCCTTTGGATGATCATACCCAATAGTCTTAGGGTGGGGGCTGGAAAAATCAACCTTATGTTTTATGGAATCAGTTGACCTAGAGACTGACTTCATCCATATGGACAATCAGCCACTCATGCCTATGTATTGAAGCCTCAATAAAATTCTAGACACAGAAGCTCTGGCAAGGTTGACAAAACTGTGTCTGTAGTGTGGATCTGGAAGGGTAATGCATCCTGTAGACAATGGAAGCTTCAGGTCTGAGACTTTCCTAGGCTTGCCCTCTGTGTCTCTTCCTTTGGGTGACTTCGGTGTGTTCTTTCCCTGTAGTAAATGTGACTGTGAATATAATAGAGTTTGTGAGTCTTCTAGAGCTTTAATGAAACTCAGGGAGATTTTGGGGAAATCCTTGAACTTAGTTAATATCAGAGTGTGGAAAACATTGTGGTCTCTTCCCTCTAATTTTGCCATTGGGTCCTAATTTGTTGTCTTTGGGGTCAGAAGTCTTAGGCAGCACTGGCCCTGGAGGAGTGACTTTATCCTCACAGTTTGGCCAACTTCAGACACCATCTCTGCTATTTCTTTTTTATTTTTTGATTCATTGTACACAAATTGGGCACAACTTTCATTTCTCTGGTTATACACAAAGTAGAGTCACACTGTTTGTGTAATCATACGTGAACTTAGGGTAATGATGTTTGACTCATTCTATTATTTTTCCTTCCCCTTGCCCCCTCCCCACCCCTCATTTTCCTCTACACAATCCATCCTTCCTCCATTCTGCCCTTACCCCTCCCCCCTGTTATGTATCATCATCCACTTATCAGAGAAATCATTCAGCCTTTGTTATTTGGGGATTGGCTTATTTCATTTAGCATGATATTCTCCAACTCCATTCATTTACCTGCAAATGCCATAATTTGCTGAATAATATTCCATTGTGTACATATACTACAGTTTCTTTATCCATTCATCTATGGAAGGGCATCTAGGTTGGTTCCACAATCTAGCTATTTTGAATTGACCTGCTAAAAACATTGATGTGGCTGTGTCATTGGAGTATCTGCTATTTCGTGTGGCTCCTTCAAAATTTTAGAAACTGTCTTCCTTTTTATCTTTGGCAATATCTGAAATAGGAGAGAGAAAAGAAACAATTCTTGGGTACTTATTTGTTTTGAATTATAAGTTAAATGCATTGGAAATGATGCAGTTTACAGCCCTTCAGGAAGCATAAAGAAAAGGTTATTCCTATTATTTATATGGCTAATCTACTCACCAATTTCTCATATATGTGGCTTTAACCATGGACCATTGTTCTAAATAGGTTATGTGCATTAATTTATTTGATGTTGACTGACTTTCCCACTGTGAATATAAGGATTTAGCTCTTTCTCACAAGCAAATATGACCTTGGACATACATAGTACACACATGTAGAGTCTACATTCCCCAGTTCTCCCAATATGTTTACATTTGGCTTTGTGTTAGATCAGTAATAAGTGATTACATTATTACATCCATTATTAGAGCCATTCATAGGAGAGTCATGCTGTATGGTAAGGACACTCATCCTTAGTTGCCTAACATTTTGTTTTCCAGCATCTATAATCACCTTCTTTATTCATTTGTTTTTGTTTAGTTGTTATGTGTACTCCATCCCACAGTTTTCCTGAGCAGTATAAATCTCTTCCCAGTATGTATAAACATATGAAGTATTTTGTGAGTTTCATTTTCATGAAGGACTCACTCCTTCTGGGAGCCTTTAGATATGCTCTAAAATGAACTGGTTGGTCTCCAGGTCAACTACATAGCTCTTGTCTTGGTGTCTCTCTTCATCCTCTTAAGTACAGTTGTGAACTGTTTAATGACAGTGTTATGGTTTAGATCTTAAAGGTACCCCAGTGGATCATGTGTTAAAGCCCATTGGGAAGTGGTGGAAGCTTTAGGAGGTAGGGCTTAGTGGCAGGAAGTTTAAATCACTGGAGGACATGCACCTGAAGGGGATATTGGGATCCTAGCCCCTTCCTCTCTCTTTCTGCTTCTCAGGTGTCATGAGGTGAACAGTATCCTCCACCACGTGCTTCTGCCATAATGTACTGCCTTGACACAAGCCCAAAGCAACAGGGCCAAGCGACCATAAACTGAAGGAAACCTCTGAAACCGTAAGCCAAAATAAACTTTTTTCTCTTTTCAAGTAGATTATCTCAGGTATTTTGTCCAAGCAATGGAAAGTTGATAACAGATGATGAGATAAGTTCTGAGAAATGAGTCGGTGATTTCATCATCACTGTGGGAACTTAGACAAACTAAGCATGAGAGTACTTACCCAAATTTAAGATGGCTAAAGATGATATAATCAAATTTAAGATGTCAAAAGATGATATAATCTTAGGGGATCATCATTATGCAGTGCATGACAGTATTTCCACTTTTGTGGGGATCTCATTCCTGACTCCATGTCTTTCTCTTTCTCTTTAGTTACTCCCTCAGTTTAGAAAAGCATTTCATCAATCAGGGTCTAGTCAGGAAGCAATCAACACTAACAGAGAGGATTTCATACAGTAAATTATGAAGTGCACCAAAAGGCAAAATCTGAGTGTCACAGAGGTAGTAACTGTAGGAAATAGGTACAGTCTGTAGGAAAACAAATGAACAGAGAGCTCAGAAAGGGCTCCTTCCAAAGCTGGGGGATCCAAGCTTATGGGCAAAGGAGCATTGCTGAGCTGGGATTGGTGTCTCAGGATCACAGAGGAGAGATACTGCTGGGGCTTGTGCTTTGACAGAGCAGGCACCTGCTAGTGAAGTTACCGGGGCAGTTAAAAAAATTGCCAATGGAACTAACTTGTGTCACCAGGGTGAAGAACAGTTCTTGGGTTGACACTGACAGAAAAAGGAAACAAACAACAAGGAACAAGTCTCTTCTTCCTCCTCCAGCCTTGCAGTCTCTCTCTCTCTCTCTTGCCGGTGCGACCTATTGGCAGTAGTGAACATGGAGTCTGCTGAGAAAGCAGAAATGCGGTCTACACTGTAGAGTGTTACCCCAGCATTACAAAACCAAACAGAGCAGGTGGAGGGGGTCTGAACCTGAAAGACTCTAACTTGGTAAACTTCACGAAGGGTTGTATTTGCCAATAGCTTCCTCAGAAAGAGTGCTTGGGATGCATTGGTTTACCTTCATTTTGATATATTTTGTTTGAAAATTTTGTCACTACCTGTGATGTGGGCATAGAATTCTAGAGTGTAACTGATTTTTCTTCAGAATGTTCCTGGTGGTGCTCCTCTGTCATCTATTTCTACTGTTATTGCTGAGAAGGTCAATGTCATTCTTTTCTTGACTCCTTGTTTAAAATTAGTTTCATTCTTTCTCAAGTTTGTATAATCTCTTTGTAGTCTTCTAAAATTTTATGATAATGTGTGTTGCTGTGGCACTTTTTTATTGTGTGATCTGGATACCTGCATCCTTTGAGTCTGAGGAATTTCCATAAATTACTTTTTCAGTGATTTATTTTCCTTTGTTTTACCCTATTTTTCTCCCATTTGTCTTATTTGAATGTCAGACCACCTAGAACTTCTTTTTATTTTCTGATCTTTTATTCTTATTTTTTATCTGTTTATTTTGCTCTAATTTCTGTGAGATTTTCCCAACTTTGATTTTCAAAACTTCCATTGAGTATGTCATTTCTGCTGTCATATGTTTGATTTCCAAGAACCTTTGTTGCTCTTTTTAATGTTCCTTTTTTATAGCATCTTGTTCTTTTTCTATGGTTCTAATATCTTCTCTGTTTTCTGAAAGTCCATTAATAGTAGTTTTATTGGAGTTTTTTCTTTTGCCTAATGTCTCCTCACATTTGCCTTCAGCTATTTAACCTAATTAGTACCCTATTCTAATTTTTAAAATATGTCTTGTCTGTGATTTTGTCCATGTTAAAAGTAACTATTATTAGTAATAGCTTTTTCTAAATCAGTCTTGAATTTCCTTCAAAAGTCCAAGCTTAGTGTGAACTTAGCACTGTATTTTTGTTGGCAAGCATATGCAGGAGTCTGCTTGCAATATGCACTAGGCCCTGCTGCACAGATGGTTCAGGGGCCACAGCATGCATTTAACCACCATCCTCCAGCCTCGAAGGTACTGACATCAGTTGAACTGCTATAATATTTTATTAATCTTCATAATGTCCTCTGTCTTGAGCTCAATTTTTTTTTTGTCTCTGGATAGGATCCAATGTAAGAGATGTAACCAAAATGTGCCTTGTCATAAATAAGGGTGTCTAAACTGTACATGTCACATTCAAGTAGGGGGCTTACCTCACACACTGACCATCTCTGCCACATCAGTTGGTACTTTGTAAAACCCAAGAGAAAATATTAGGAGAATGTTGTGCGCTGTCTAGCACCTGATTATTGCACTAATAATGTTCCAAGTATGTCATTTATCACAGCAATAATTAACAACACAAAAAAACCCTTTTATGCCACTGAGTTCTCTGAAATCTACTAAATAGTTAAAGAATAATCATGGCTTTTCCTCCCAAAAGGGCCCTTAGAGATCATTTAGTTCAAACTTTCCTTTTATGTCTGGGGTAACAGTGTGGGAGTCAATGATGTGCTCCAGACCACATGGCTGAGGCCTGCACAAGGGCCCGCCTCCAGGTCCAGCCTCCTGCTCTGCCTCAATACCCTTGATGCTACTTTCTAAAGGAACCCTGAATAATTCCTGTGTGTTGTGACTGGCCACCCCCCAGGCATGCTGCAGTTGTGAAGTCAGTATGAGTTTTCCAGGGGTGGCTGCTGGCTTGCACACCTGTAGTCAGGGCCTGTGGGCAGCCTCAGTTGTGGAGAAGGTGGCACACAGACTTCCCTCCTTCATGAGAAAAGTTTCTGGAACTGAATTTTGCTATGCCAACTTGGACTCTACATGTTTGCAAAGCTGGTTGATAGCACTATTGGAATTCATTCATAGAAGATTCTTGTCTTCAAAACAAATTGCATCCAGGCCAATATGTTCATCAATATTGGGTAATTTAAATAAAATGATGGATGATTAAGAATTTCCTGGGAAGATTCCCTACTGTCTATCTTACATTGTGTGTTATGCTGCAGTGCTAAAGTAGAGGCACACATCATACCTGTAACTTTGCAAGAGACTATAGAGGGGCTGGAACCCAGGCTGTTCTACTCACCTTCATTTTCACTTAACAAGCAGAACTGAAGAGTCTGGCAAAAGAAGAGTTCCTATAAAAATTGCCAAGCCAGTCCTGTGGTCTTTCATTCTGGGTGTTATATTTAGGAGTTTTCTGGACAGAGGGAGTATGACCAACAAACTTCACAGCAGTAATTCATCAATGTGCTCTGCAAATCTACCCCAAACACTCAATGGGCAACAGGGCTTCTGACCTCTAGTTCTGTAATTGGCAGTGCCAGACCCCTGCTTGTGTCATATATATTGCTGTGACTGTCCACTTTTGTGGAATAACTGTTACTCAATACCCAACTTCCAGGGTTCATCTGCTATAAATAATTAGGAAGAGAATTTAAAATAAATACAGCAAGACTGCTTGTTTTGACCAAATTGGCAATTAATTAATTCCATGTGCTAAAAGTTGCAAGCAACATCTGCAGCAAGAGCAGCATCTTCTGGATGAACAGAAGAAATGAAAAGAAAAGAATAGGGCAGGGTCTGAGATCTTAGTGCATGGCTTCTTTGCTATGCATTCAGGGACTGTGCTCATTTGCAGGTTGTACACAAGAAACTCTCAGAATGCAGGAGTCTCCCAGTACGTGTATATGGAAGAGTGCATGAAAGCTTTAATTACTTCTATCTCCAAATGAAAAAGAGTGGAAATGCTAGCACCTACCATATTTTAGAAGTATGACAAAGGACCACCCCCATTCCATTCAAGTATATGCCTTTTAAGAGAAGACATCTCCCACAGGAGTTCCTTCAAACATGAAAGAGTCCCCAGGAGAAGACTCCTTTCATGTAGCATGGATTCATGTGGGTGACACTGAAATAGAGTTAAGAATGGCAACTGAAAGTTAGCACAAGGGTGGTGAAGAATAGCTAAGCCAAAGCTGGTATGTGGCTAATTGTGTCTAACAGTGACACACTCCCCACTACCTTCTTTAGCTTCTGCCAGTCTCCACTGCATCTGCTAGGGAAATTTCTGTTTTATTCACAATATCAATTGCTTGGGAGACTCTGAACATGCTTGCATACCCACATACCCACCCACACTCACCTATCCCATCCCCATCTCTTCCTGTCATCAGAGGGATGGTTCATTCTGTGGGCCTCTATCTTCAGGGTAGGGACAGTGGTTCCCCAGCCTTCCTGGCAAGCCCTCCTCATGCTGTGTGGTAGCCATGTGCTCTCTGTCCATGTGTAGCAGCTGCTGTATCATGTGCACAATTCTTCTTGGGGCCATGACTTGTTTTTCTTTCATTTGTTTTACTTTCCATATTCTTTCTTAAATGAACAACATTTTGGCACATGGCCTATCTTAAAAAATAAAAAGAAGACAAAGAAGAAGAAAAAGCCTGTTCTGGTTTCCATTTCTGAGAGAATTTTGGCAGTAGAAGCCACGAGTGCTGGATATTTTACTGCATTTATCAATCAAACACTGTGCGTATGGAAACAGTCCTATCTAGATAAACCCTCTGAGTGATCACTGTTCACAAGACACCATTTTGAAAGAAGGATTTTCTAACCTTAAGTGAAGTCAAACAGAAAACACCCTAGAATAATCAGCTGTAACTGGAAAGATGGGACACTAGATTGGCCTCGTGTGGTTGTGGTGCCAACCTCTGGGTCACGCAGCTGTGAGTAGTGGGTGTGGGGATCATACTGTACTCACAAGGAAATTCTCATTTTAGCTGTGTGGATTGAGAATGTACCGAACAGAAAATACCATACTTGTCATCTACACAGTTCAGCACTATTTAGAGAAATGCCCTTTGTGTGCTTGTTTTCCTTACAACTTTGCTGATTGTAGGAAATTCATGTTTCCTCAACTTAGTGTGGAATGGAACCCACATTTGTGTTTGTGCCTCAGGGATATTTTTGGCTTTAGGAGTTTAGGCTCATACTCTCCTCAGAGTGAACTCTGATGGCATTGAATATTGACCTTTGTAAAAACCAAATACAAATGGATGTTAGCCAACATCGTGGTTTGGAGAGTATTGTGTTTCTTCTAATTAAAGGCTCTTAGGCAGCAGCTGGGCTAAGGAAATGCTTGAATCAAAGATCAGCATCTTATAGCATGCTGATTCTCAGTGAACTGTGAGCGGGGAATCATTGCCACACACCTCTTCCTGCCACTTGTGAGACGTTCTCTTGGCTGTCTCCATCTTAGATGTGGCCAATGTCACATTCTCAGCACACTCTACTCCCCTCATGACTATAAAAGCAAAGACTGCCACATAGTTATACACATTCTCATCCCTAATTTATAGATTACCAAGGTGACTGGCCAAAAATTCTTGACCTGCTTTATCATCATAAAAACTACCAAAAACAATGCTAAATTTTAACAACATCAAAAGGAATACTGGCCAAAGGTCTTTGTATGAACTCAATTACATAGAGAATCCTAAAAGATGTAGCAGAATTAGGAGAAATACATTTGGGGATTCCCAACCGCTTCCACTACTTATATACACAGGTAACACAAAAACATCTGAGGAGGAAGGCACATGAGTCAACACGGGGAAAACATAGACAAAGGCTTGTGGAAATATCATGTGATATAAGCAATGGGAAATGGTTCATTAAAGACATGAAGGAGAGGCTAGGGATATAGCTCAGTTGGTAGAGTTCTTGCCTTGCAAGCAAAAGACCCTGGTTCAATCCCCAGCACTGCAAAAGAAAAATAAATAAATAAATAAATAAATAAATAAATAAATAAATGGGAAAAAATGAAAAAGATATGAAGGAAAACTTGCATTAGAAAAAAGTTAACTACAGGAATCCAGAATAAATCTTCCAAAGCATCTGTTTTGTGTTCTCAATAAAATTTCTGAAATCGTGGCCTACCTCAAACAAAAGAGGAAAGAGAAGATGATAAGATAATAGACCAAGATTAAAATGGAGTTGCTTCGGGTGTAGGAAGAGATTGAAAAGGTTCAGGGAGATAAAAGGAGTAAAGAAATCTAAATGCGTCATACATTTTTAAGCTGGTACCATAGTTATATAGTCACAACAGCAGCTGGAGATGTGACTTGGTGGTAGTGTGCTTGCCCTTGCCTGCTTGAGGCCCTGCATTGGTTCCTTAGCACATGCACATAAAAAATCACAAAAGATCTACTTTATAGTGTATTATGAACCCCAATATTTTGAAACAAAAATACCTCATAGCAATCTGTCCAATGTTATCTAAATACCTTAATTATTTTTTAATTACTTACTTTAGCAGGTAGGTGAACAAGCTCACCTTTAACAGTTAAAATTTTAAACTAGTTCCTTAGATTTTCAACTCACATTCCCTTTCCCTGTAGGATTTATATGGTATATATTTTAAGCATAGATTTAAAATCAGTCATTGCATTTTTAACAGCAGAGACATTAATATACATTTAAATTTAAACCTTTAAAAACAGTCCATGAGAACAGTTCAAATCTACTTTCTTAGCAAATTTCAAGTGTACCATGGATTATTATTAATCGTAGCTATCATGGAGTGCGTTAAGGTCTCCAGTACTCATCCATCTCCGAGCTGAAGGTTAGTATCTTTGAATCAACATTGCCTCTCTTCCTTTACACACCACTTTATAGCCTCCAGCTCCAAAATTATGTGAAGCAATGGCGATGTTATTTAGTTTAATGGGATTAAAGATTTCAGAATGTATACATATATAAAAACATACTATTATACATGATAAATATATGTGATTTTTAGTTGTTTATAATACCTCGATAAGATTGGAATTTTTTTTTTCTATAATCAGAGGCTCTAAGTTTTACACAAATTTCTTCTGGTTTGAGCTATAATTACAATTTCTGTTATACAACTGATGAAAATAACATAAATATTTCACACATTTTGGTAAATGATTATTAACCACAAGAAGTCCTATTTTGTTGAAAATACAGTTCTTATTTAGATGGTTAGCAATATATATCTTTAGGTCAGTCATTTCATACAATTATGAATGAATATTACTTTTCAAATGAGAGATGATTTCATATCCATTCTATTCTTATTCTTTATTTTTATGAATGAAAATGCAGAGAAATTTTTTTTACATAAATGAGAATAGAAGTTTTATCAGAGTAATGTCATATATTCATTGCATTCTTTATGACTTGCGTATCACATCACATAGCTGCCAAACATCAAAAATTATTTTATTTATCTAACATCTGATAAGTCTATAAAGTATTCTTATAATTTTATTGGAAATGAAGAGTTAGGAGTCATGTGATATATAATAATATGTGCTATCTACATTCTTGAGCCTTTTTTTTCATCATTTTCTAAACAAATATTTCAAATTGTCTCTTTCTTTGGCACTCTGGAGGTTTTTCTGCCTTGGGCCAATACACCTGTTTTGGTTGCTATTGCTGCACAACAAACTACTCCAAAACTCAGAGGCATAAACAACTGCTGTGTTACGTTTACAGATTCTGTGGTCAGGAGTTGGTCAGGGCCTGGACAGCATGGCTGAGCTCTGCTCTTTGATGTCTGAAGCCTCAGCTGAGAAAAATCAAAAGCTCATGACACAATAGGTAGACACTAGAATTATCTGGAAGCTCCTTGTTTTAGACTATTTATGTTGCTATAGCATAATAGCATAAATTTCACCTTTATCAATATGCAGAAAGCATCAATCAAAAATAAATAAATGAGTGAAAGGAAGATCAGTAGAATAGAGGAAGGAGAACAGTGGGAGGGAGACGGGGAGGGAAGGGGGAACCAGGGATTGAATAGAGTACATCAAATTCCATGCATCTATGATTTTGTCAAAATGAACCCAAATTCTATGTATAACTACAATGTGCTAATAAAAAATAATAATATTATAACTAGGCTTATTTTTCATAGTTTTAGAGGCTGGGAAGTCCAGGATCAAGATTCCCAAGGCTGTATCCTGTCTCTTCCTCTGGAAGGTAAAGAGCCAGAGGGCAAAGAAACGGGAACAAGTACGGTGTTTCCATGGTAGATGAGAGGGACCCTTCTATGGTTTAGATATGAGGTGTCCCCCAAAAGCTCACAGGTGAGACAATGAAAGAAGGTTCAGAGGAGAAATGATTGGGTTATGAAAGCCTTAACCCAAATAGTGAATTAATCACCTGATGGGATTAATTGAGTGGTAGCTGAAGGCAGGTGGGGTGTGGCTGAAGGAGATGGGGCATTGGGGCTGGCTTTGGGGTATATATTTGGCAAGTGGAATCTCTCTCTCTGCTTCCTGACCATCACATGAACTGCTTCCTTCTGTCACACTCTTCCACCATGATGTCCTGCCTCATCTTGAGCCCTGAAGAATGGAGCCTGCTGTCTATGGACTGAGACCTCTGAAACTGTGAGCCCACAAATAAACTTTTTTTCCTCTCTTATTGTGTTGGTTGGGTCTTTTAGTTATAGCAGTGTAAAGCTGACTAAAACAGACTCCACTCCCTACACCCCTTTTATAAGGGGCCCAAATTCCATTGATAAAGGCTTTGCCCTCGTGACTTAACCACCTCTTAAAAGACCCCACCTCCTAACACCATTACATCAGCAACTATGTTTCACCACAGAAATTTGGAGAGGACACCATCCTTCAAACCATAGTAGTCCTTTACTTATATGGCCAATGCCTGGACTGGAATGACTTAAAGCCTGAGCTCAACTGAAACTATCCATCCAAGGACCCACACGTGACCTTTCCATGTGGCTTGGCCTCCAAAATTGCAGCCTCAGTGTAGTCTGACTTTTTAACAGGCCCAAGACTCTAAGTGCAAGTATTCCAGAGCAAATCAGAAGCTGTACTCCTTTATGAATTGACCTTGGAAATCATATGGCCTCCTTTTTGCTGTACTCTATAGGATCCCAGGGGACTTCATTCTTTTTTTTTTTTTTTTTTTGTGGTGCTGGGGATTGAACCCAGGGCCTTGTGCTTGTGGGGCAGGCACTCTACCAACTGAGCTATATCCCCAGCCTGGACTTCATTCTTGATGGAAGTGTGTCATAGGACCTACAGTCACATTTTAGAAACCACCACAGCACCTCATTAAGATTGAATGAGAGCTACAAAAAGTGGCAGAGAAGCAATTGAGAAAGAGGAAATAGGAAAAATGAACCTCATGACATCTTGAAAGCAGGTCTTTCCCTAAGCAGATCAATTTTAGGAAAACTTACACACAGAAATTGAGAATCTGGAAATAAATTCCTTTAAAGCTATCTGTATCAATACTCACATTTTGAAAGGTCTTTCTATACTATGAGAGGTACATGTACTTCAACCTGAAGATCACCACTGTATGGATTCAGTTTTGGTGAAGCTGATTTAAATGTATTCTGTTAAAACTTTAAAATTACACAAACATCTCACCATCAAATGAACAGTAATGGCAACAACAATAATAAACCTTTAAACAACCATAACACAAAATAACCTTATATAAACAAAGGAAGCCTGATAGAGAACTTCTCTTTTTTAATTCTAAACGGTAGAGATGTGCAGGAGAGAGATTGTTATAATTTGGATCTTTAATGTTCCCCCCGAGAAGCTCAGATGTTAGGCAATGCATCAATGTTCAGAGGTGAAAAGATTGGATTATTTATTAGTGGATTAATCCATTTGACGAGTTAATAGTTTGAATGAACTACTGGTTGGTTACTGTGGGGAAATGGGTATGGCTGATAGAGATAGGAGCATGCCCTTGGAGACTATATCATGTCCTGGGCTCTTCTCTTGCTTTCTAGGTGCTTTCCAGCTGCCATGAGCTCAGTAGTTTTCCTCCACCATTCTCAACAAGAACAAATGTTTTGACTGTTAAGATGGATCCACAGAAACTTGTTTTCATTAACATTTGATGACTTTAGAAACTATCGCTTTTGAATTTGAGGTAAGGAGGACCAGGATTTGTAATCTTCCTGAACAATGTGTTTGTGAGGCTACCTGTGGCTGAGAAGTGCTGAACATATCAGCAATGATCTCCTAGGTCCCAGGGAAGGATGCCCAGCACAGTGGCAAGTCTTTCTGTAAAATCAAGGATCCATAAAATTTTAGGTTTGGTTTTTTTGAGGAGGACACCTGTTTGTCTAGAAGAATAATAATCGTCAATTTATTCAACAACAAATGATTTTGGACATCAATTTGGGTTCTGGAGTTGTACAATCAAACTGGACCTGTGAGACAAATGTGTAATGAAGTAATTCTTTAGTGCAGTAAAAATTTTTTTAACAGTTGTTATTTAGATTTCTCTCAAGAAGTGAACTGTGTTTGATAAATTACTTGAAGTTCCTTTAAGTGGAAGATAACCTAAGCAAAATATCAACAAGCTCTTCCACATGAGAAGATTCCTACTTAAAAGGGGAAAGGATTGAGGTGAGAAAATAGAAGGTCAAGCAGGAACAAAGGACAGGAATACCAACAAGATAGCAGAAGACTACATGCTACATAGAGTGAAGGGCACATAAATAGACCTCTGGTATCCAAAATGAATTTCTAGTACAGGTAGATATATTACAAAACTGTCATATGTTTTCCAAATTTGTGCAGTTTAATCCCTCACTAAGATAACCATATCGTCAGTAAATTGTTATACTACAAAGGCTTTGAGGAAGCATTGTTTCTGTAAAAACTGGAGACACAGTCTCCGTTCCTGTTTGGGTCCAAGTGGTCAAAACAAAGACAGTACAAAAAGTAGCTGGAGCCCAGAGGTTGAGTTGATTGAGGGCAAGAAAGTCTTTGCAGGGAATGCATGAAAATATTCGGGGAGGGTTTTGGATTTCCATTGCCTGAAAAATTGGGGATTGTAGTAAATGTTATCTAGATCTCAAGAGGGCATTAGTTCCCAACTTTAGTGCAATAATACAAATGTGCAGCACATGCTTCCTGGGAAGAGGATGTATCCACTCTTAGGAAATATGTCCCTGTGGAAGATGATGGCATCATAAGGAATGTGGTGGTTGGTCTGGATATTGAAGCATACATATTTGTGCACTGGACTGAGAAGCTAAGGAAAAGCAGAAGGAATGAGTTGGGTGACATCACAAGACACTAGTGTAGTAGTCAAGAACAGTTTTGGGACAGTTGCTTTGTTTAGATTTTAACTCTGTCATTTACTAGTTAATTCACCATAGTTAAGTTACTTACCACCTCAGTACCTCAACTGTTTTTTTTTTTCCATAAAATGGGGGCTACCTCCAAAGAGTTCTTTAAGATGGTTCAATGAGTCACGAGCACACAGTAAGCTCTGAATGTGTTCACTGTTATTATCTTATTCAGGGAAAGATGAGTAGCTGGACTTGACCTGCATTGATGTGTCTAGTTAGGGCAGATAGTGAAGGCCTTATTTATCAGAACAATTAGAGACTTTCTTCTGTTGTGTAGTTTTTAAAGTGAGGTCAGAGTTGAGCTTTAGAAAGGTATCTGTGATAGTGCTGTGGAGCAAGGATTGAGAGTAAGAGTAAAGTCAAAGAAAATAGTCGGCAGGTTTATGCAATGATATTCATCCATTGCTGCAAGGCAAGAGGTAAGTCCCTTGTGTGGGGCAGTGCTGGAGGAAATGAAGGAACAAGCTTACACAGGAGTTAGTGTCTTCCCATGAAGCCTAGTCCTAGCTTCGGAATCCAAAATGGCCTAGACCAGAGCTCTCTAGTAGAATACATGCCACAAATGCAAGTCACGTATGTCATTTTAAATTTAAAATTTTTCTAATCACTTTAAAAAAGTAAAAAGAAGTATATAAAATGACCTTTAATAATAAATTTTATAAAACCAGTATAGCAAACAACATTTCAATCTGTAATCAATATAAAATTCATTAATGAGATATTTTATATTCTTCTTTTCATACTAAGCATTTAAAATTTGATGTGCATATTATATTTACATTACCTATTGTAATGGTTTGGATCTTGAATGTCCCCCAAAGGCCCATGTTGAAAGTTTGTTCCACAGCCCCTGATGCTACTGGGAAGTGGTGGAACCTTTGGGAGGTGGGACCTAGTGGAAGGAAATTAAGAAATTAGGGGACATTCTTGAAGCAGGTATTGAGACCCAGGTTCTTCCTCTTCCTTTTAGCTTTCTGGCTGCCGTGAGGTGAGCAGCCTTCCCTGTCTGCCATACCTTTTGCCAAGATGTACTATGCTGCCACTGCCCAAAGCAGGACTGAAGGATCATGGACTGAAACCTCTAAAACCATGAGCCAAAATAAACCATTTCCTTTATTAAGTTGATTGTCTCAGGTATTTAGTCACAGTAACAGAAACTATGAATTCAGAATAGTTATATTTCAATTGCTTAATAGCTACATATAGCTAGTAGGTGTCAGACTAAGTAAGAAGGGATATATTTTGCCCTTTCTATCATATTTCAGCTTAGAAACACTCTCAGAGTTTCTGGAAAATCTGTCAACTTCCTGTTCTGGCCTAAGATACAAGAAGATATTCCACTATTTATGGAGTTCCTTAAACTGGAACCCCAGTGATAGCGAGAGAGGCATGGAGAAATTGTCTCCATTTGAGCCTACAGAAGGAGCCAACCCTGGTGCCATCTTGATTTTAGATTGCTGGTTTCAGAAATGTGAGTCACCTGGCTTGCAATTTGTTATAGCAGCCACAGGAAACTAATACACCCTCCCTTCCTTTAGATTTTGAATTTTGGGAAGAGGGAAACTGTTTTAATCACTTCTATCAACATTTATTAAGCTCTTGATGGATTCCTGGTGTTAATGAAGGTACTTAGATAAGCTGACCAACAAATCTAAGTATCTCAACTCATCAGTTAGTTAGCAAATATTTATTGAGAGCCTAATATGTATGGGGGGCTCTTCCAGGTGCTGAGGGTTCAGGGAATAAGAAGCAGAGTAACTATTCTTGAGTAATTTTCTTCAGAGCTAGAGGACATATTCAGACATTGGAATAGCAAATGTCTATCCTTTCTTCTCCTGGTCCCTTCTTTCCCATGTACTCCAAGCACTGCTGGGAGTCATTTTGCCCATAAATTAGGCAAGAAATGATCCTTCTGTGAGTTCTCAGTTTTCTCCCAATTTGCTGAATTTTAAGTGTGTATATATATATGAATTTTAAGTGTGTGTGTGTGTGTATATATATATATATATACACACATATATATATGTGTGTATATATATATATATATCCTACACTCAAATACTTGGGTAACCCCAGGCTGATGAGATGAAATAAATGTTCCAATATCTCTTAGCACACAATGCTGTGGGTCGGGGAGGAAGGTATACTAACTTTCCTCTCCAGAGCTGTCTCCAAACACTGCTCCATAACAGATCTTTGCTTCAGTCCAGGTGGACTTCTTGCAATTCTAAACCACACCTGGCTGGGGAAACCTGCCTGTCTTTGACTCCACCGCTCTCTCTACCTGCTCTTCCTCCTCCATTCCCTTCCCATGTCAGGCACTATCTACTCTGACAGTGTCCAATTTGCCCTGAGCTCTCAGAATTGGATTCAGTACCTGTCCAAAGTTTCTATGCTACCATGCCTCAGTGTATCCATTTATATGTTCTTCGGGACTGCAAACTCATTAAGGACACAAGCTTTTGTGACCTAAAGCCTAGAACTCAATATCATGACCAGAGAAATGATCCTCAACTGCAAAATAGAGCGGGGAACAAAATGGCATAGAAAAGAGTGTTGTGCTTATGTTGGTTCCTTTGGTTGGTGCAAAGGCATAACGTACCTAATTTTTACTAATTTAAACTTAAATCAGAAAATAAAAAGGCTCTAGCCAATTTTCCCATAGATCCAGAGGCTTCCTAAGTTGCTGGATGGATGCCAGGACTGGAGTGGAACCTCTCTAGTTTGTTTCCCTCTGTCATCTTCTCTTGGGCACATTCCCACCCATCGTCCCGTCAAATCCAGCACGTGCTGCCAACCAGAACAGAAATCACCTCTGCTGGTCTCGAGCCCCATGCTGCTTTTGCCTTCTTCCTGGGAAGGGGATGCGATTCTCTTCTTCTCATCAGTCATTCGCTTCCTGTCAACAAGCCTGCTGTTAGACGCCTTGTGTGGCTCAGGTGGCTTCAGGGAGAGGTCCCTGTGGGGTGGAGTCTGGCTGGAGTCAGCAGAAGGTCCCACACCCAGCAGGTGCTTAGCAGTCACAGAGGAAAGGAAACAGCCTAGACGCCTCCCCTAAGCAGTGATTTTACCAGAAGAAGGATGAATAGGCCGGAAACCATCCCGCCAGCAAACCTCCTCCTGTCAGCTGCAAGCTGGACGAAACAAATGCGCTTTATCTGCAAAATAGAGATTGGCTTCTGAGGGTTGATGCATCATGCAGAGGTAGAACTACTCCCTCCTGAGGAGCGTCATCTTCCTCCTTCTTGCAGTGCCCCAGTGCCCTGGCAGCCTTCCTGCTGGCAGTCAGACGAGTTCAAAAAAGAGCAAAGGGATAAGGTGATGTTCCACTCTTCTCCCGACTCTCCAGCCAAGGCTTGGTCCAGAAATGCAGCTAGGCTTCAGGTGGGGGCAGCAACTACCGCCTCTCTGGTGTGCTTGCCAAGGCCCATCTGCCAAGCCTGTCGGGTGGGAATGGCTGACCTCCAAGTACTTCATTTCCCTCCACTCACTCCACCTAGATGGCACAGAAGAAGCTGAAATTCTGGTCTGCTTAGTGTTTAGATCTCCTTTCATCTCTAGTGGCAGGATCAAGGGAGCCAGCGGATCAATTGCTCAGCCTTGGGGTCCCAGAGAATTGGCCACGGGTTTTATCTGACTTTGCTGGGGTTCCCATTGTGTGACCGCAGGTTGGCATTAGGTTTGGGAAAGAAGGTTAACATTGAGCTAACAGATGGAATTTGAAAAGAAAGGAATGTAGGATATTTGGGCTTTTTTGTTATGACGCTGAGCACCCTTTCAGTCGTACTTCTAATCATGGCGGTCCAGCATTTGGGGCATAGGATAGGAGGAATTGAGAGAATTTAAAAGGATGAAAACACAGAAGAGAACATATGTGAGGGGGAGGGATGGGGGAAGGAGCCGAGGTCACCCAGACAGAAAATAGGGAGCAGAGAGTGATTTGAAAACAAGACCTCTGTTCTGCTGAAACTGCTCTTCATTCTTTTCTCAAGTTCATCTATTTGTTTCCATCTTGAACAATGCCCTGAGTTTGAAATGCTTGGAAAACTCTTGTTGGCACCAAAGACTGTTCTCCTACTAGGTGAGGCCCACCTTGCTCCATGAGAAACCTGCATTCTTTAACACAGTCATGCAAAATTCTGGAGACAAAACTGAATCCAGAACTGTAATCAACCCTATCAGGAGAGACTTGATAGAGTGAAAGGAATTCCAAATAGTTCTAGAGTCAAGGCTACCCTTATTTATCAAGCTATGTGTTGTTGCGTCACTTGATTTTGGATCTCAGTGTCCTCAGATGCAAGACAACCTGCCAAATTATTTCTAAGATCTTTTGTACTTTTAAAGCTGCATAAAGTCCCATCTTAATTTTCACCTGCTTAAAAGTCCTACAGCAATTGCCCAGAGCTTTTACTTGGTATAGCATGATAGGTCCCCATCTTCCTATTCAGCTGTACCTTCCCCTTCTCCTTCCCTTCTATTCTGTGGCTGAACCATCTTGAAATATCCACAGTCACTGACTCTTGGTCCTGGTCTCTGAACATGACATTCCTTCTTCCTACAGTGCTAACTCTGCTCTTCCTGTCCCTCTCCATTTTCCCTTCAGAACTCTGTTTCTTCTGGGATGCCTTCTGTGACCATGCCCCCCCCCCCTTTAGTTGACTGAGGCCTTCCCTGTATTATTAAAGGCCCCATGTAGACCCCACAGCACCTTCCAAAGATACTGTGATCATTCCTTCTATTTTTCTGCCTTGTTAGACTTTGATTTCATTAAAGAGGCCATCTTATATTTTTTAAATTTTTAAATTTTTAATTATTTTTTATTTGTTCTAATTAGTTGTGCATGACAGTAGAATGCATTTATACATTTTGATAAATCACACATAAGTGAAGTGTAATTTCTCATCTTTCTGCTTGTACATATTGCAGGATCACATCAGTCATGCAGTCATGTATGTACATGAGTCTACCTCATCTTAAAACTTCTTTAAACACACCAAGTGTCTTAACACAATAAATGCACCAAGAAATCACTGGAGTTGACTTTAGAAGCCTTGTCCATATCTTTCTGAGTTTTTGTTTTTCCTTAGAATTCTGTGGTAGGAATGTTTTCTTTAGCAAGAGAATCAGGGCATTGGGAGGGACAGAAAATGGGCCATAAAGCAAATGCATTTGGACTTGAAAGGCCTTTAGATTCTATTATGGAACTGTATATTCTTTTGGACTGAGGATGGAACACAGCTGGTTTGGAGGGCTTGGAATGTACAGGGTCAGCCCAGCAGTGCTACCCCCTTGGGGAAAAATACAGTGATGTTCATGGAGGCTGAAATGTGGAGGGGCTAACTGAGCAAGAGATGCTATCTGGGTACGTTTTATGAATCACTTTTATCATTTTTTAGTCACTGTGTTACTCATTCTTTCACCCATCCTCATTCCTAACTACAGAAGCAACTAAGCAGAGTCAGGCCTTTATCTAAATCATGGCTTTTCCATGTTATTCAAGAAACAGTGAGAAGAGAGGCTTTGGAGGAAACTGGGGGAGATTCCAAAAAATTACGAGAGAGACCAAAGGGCACATGAGTGTCATTACTTACTGACCAAATTGGAGGCAGAAACTTTGAAAGCACATGCTCATTAAAGAAGTAATGAAAAATGGAGAAATAGCAAGAAGGGAAAAGAAAAATGCCACAAAGATCACTTGCTCCTCCCCAAAGACAACTACCACCAAGGATTTGGTAGGTTTTTTTAGCTCCCTTTTTCCATGAACATTCCACACCCTTCATTTTATTTTAAATTAGGTGTCTTCCTAGTATACCAGCAGTTTTTACTTTAATTTTTAAACTTAGGTTGTAGCTGGGCATGGTGGTGCACACCTGTAATTCCAGCGGCTTGGGAGACTGAGGCAGGTGGATCATGAATTCAAAGCCAGTCACAGCAACTTAGTGAGGTCCTAAGAAACTCAGCAAGACCTTGTCTCCAAATAAAATACAAAAAGAGGCTGGGGATACAACTCAGTGGTAAAGCATCTCTGGGGTCAATCCTGGTCCCCTCCCAAAATAAAAACTTAGGTTGTAAAAGAAGAATATTCATGTGTGTACTTTAAGATTACTTTTTACTATATCAATGTCTCCACTGAGACTATGCATTTCTAATAGTATCACAGAGACATATATATTAAATAGCAACCAACAGAGCCTGAGGAAAAGTAAGGAAAAATTGGGATTGTAATAAAATAATATAATAAACCTAACAAGTGTATGAATATGGTTGTTTTGTGAGAATGCATGATAAGCAAATACCTCAATGAGTGATTTTTGGAGACATAGGGATTTCCTATTCTAGGATCAAACTGAACATTTCTGTAGCTAACTTGTAAGCCATGGGCTCATAAGGGAGTGGGGAGATTTGTGGTTCCCGACTCCCCACAAAGAAGGGAGGAATTGACCACTGTTCTTTTTCCTCTATCACATCAGGCCACATAGCTCTCCAAACTACAAATTACTGTCAATTTCCAATGTGTGAGAGTGAGAGGTAGTCCAAGAGACTCTGGGACTCTACAAAGTGCCTTCTCTCCTGCTGAAGACCCCTGGAGGCAGGGTCACCTCAGACCTTCTGATGGAGAGGTGTGGCTACATCACTTGATGTGAAATGCTTTTCATTATGGACTCTAGTTATTAACAGAGTTGTGAATAGTTTTTGTGTTTGTTCTGTTTTGCTTTTCTAAAATGTGAACTTTTCTCCATATCTCTAGTTAGGTTTAGCTGACCTGTCTAAAAAAGAGTGAGGGGAATAAAGCATTACAGTTCATTCTAGGACTCCAAAAAGTCTTAGAATGGTATAGTCATTTCTATGCATTTTCTTTAAGTTCACTGTAATATCTGGAACCCTTCATAAATATTTTTTTCTTATATGTTTAGGTGTCTTAAGAGGACATAGAACTGGAGGAAAATCCTGTGGTTGTGTGTTAAAGGATTTTAAATATATAGAAATGACTGCACCCAGTGGGGATAAGTTAGGAATAATAGTTTAAAACAACTTTCTTTTTAATATACTATTATAAAAAATGCAATAGTATAAATTAAATATGCATAGTAATGTAAGAATAATTTTTTTGTCTAAAAAAAGTGGATTTGGATGGCTCATTAGTTTGCAGGTGCCTGAATGACTTGTAAGAATTTTTGGTAACATTATCAAGTATTTTCTTAATAGGAAAGAGGGAATTTTGTAGTGTCAGGAGTGGAGAGGAAGAAAAGAAGGATTGAGAAATAATTTTGGACTAGGAGACTTCTTGGGTGGTAACAGGTCATATTTGTAACTCTAACTTTGTATTATATCTTTAGTCTTCTTCTGAGTTCCAAAACAGTATTTAATTTAACACTTTTTAAGTGCCTTATTACTTACCTCATATGAATTTATAAGAGTTCAGGATTCTTTCTGAATCCCCCTAACTCTATGTCCAAAGACATCTTTCACATCAGAGGGTGAAAAATGAACACATATTATTTTCCTGCCCACCTTATTGGCACATCCCAATTTGTTCCTTCTCCTCTTGGGCCATCTCGCTAGCATAGCAGTTGCTTCCTAGGTTAGGAGATGGCCCAACAGGAACTCTTGCATTGCTCTCTGTTTCTTCTTCTTTCTTACCTCCTGACAGCCATCAAACCCTCCCAAATCTACTCTCATCTGTGTTTGGCCTCTCATCTTCATCTCCTTGAATTTTGCTTTTGGCATCTCTAATTTGGATTGTGCCTTTGCTTTTGGCTTATCTTTCTTTGGCACTCTCCTGGATCATTGTGGGGAAGAGACATGCATTTTCCACATTTGTCTCCTTGGTACCCAGCACTGCTAGCAGTAAGTGCTCAGAGTTGTACAACAGAACTGACATGGGAGAGGGCACAGGGGAATGTGACAGAAGTAGGAGGAGAAGAGGGACTCCTAGGAGATAGCAAAGCTCCTCATGATTTTTTTCCCACATTATACAACTGCTTCCCTCTTTCTGTCAAGAGTGTTGGGGGACTTGATCCTGCTGCGAATTTAGTCTTTCTTCTAAACATACAGTAAGTAGAAGATATAAAAACAAGAGAGGACACAGTGAGAGTGACCTTGAACTCTGAACAGAAGGGTTCATGGTTTGGATGGGCTCATGAGTGGACTCATGAACACCCCTTGGTGGGAACTGTAGAGGCTGCAAATGGCAGATTCCCATTAGGGTCAGTCCTTGACTTTCTTTAAGTAAACTGTAATATCTGGAAGCATGAATGAGTATTTTTTATTATATTCAAATAACACTAAACTGGCTATAAATAAGTTTTCTATAGTATAAGCTCTATGCTTTTGATGACTTCCCTTATACATGTAATAGAAAGAAGGAAAAGAAGGTACTTTAAGGGTTGATAGGCAAACTCTCTTGGAAAGGGAAAGTTGTTTAGCAAGATACCTTCATGAAAATACCTACCTGAAAAGTTTGCTTGGAGAACTAGTCCAGAATGAACTAAAAGTAAGACAGAAATGATTAAACTGCTTCTGCATAAGAAATGAACAGAGACTTTACGTTGGCTGTTGGACTGGATTAGAAAATGGAGTAAGTCAAAGAAAGAAAGATCTTCCTAGAAACAGAAAAGAAAGGTTGAATCTGCTTGGCAGAGACCAAAATCCTCCATGCAGGAATGATCCAAGATGATGAAGGCAAGGATGTAATCTCATTGTTGTTGTAGTCCACAGTGATCCCCTTCCATTGCCTGGAACCAAAAGCAAACCCATTCACACATAACCTTCAGTGGGAAGGCACTACTTTGGAAAGTAGAAAGATCATAGTAAAGTAAAATAGGGCAACATCCAACAGGGAAAGAACTAGTAACAAGAAAGGTAAAAGAATAAGTTGAGTTTAAAAATTCAACAAATAACTATGAGTTTGGAGGTAAAGGCAGCTAAGAGAACTATCAGTGTTTGGTCAGTCCCACACCCCAACTGTCCCTGGGGTAAAATACAGACATTTTCCCACTGCACTTGGTATAGTGTTTAAATCAATTTTAGCTAAATCTTAGAAAACATGGTGAGTGGCTTCATTTGTAATAGCCAAGTTGGAAATAATTCAAATGGGTTCACCCAATAGATGGAAGGGGGATCAAACTGTGGTATATCCATACAATGGAATACTATTTAGTACTTAAATAGCTGTTGATACACTCAACAGCTCGAGTGAACACCAAGAGTGTTAGGCTGAGTGGAAAAAATCCTAATATCAAAGGGTCATATACTGTATAATTCTACTATATGTCATTTCAAAGGGAAAATTATAGTGATAGAGAAGAGATAAGTGATTAGTAGGAGTGTTAGAGACTAAAGTTGGGGGTGGGTGTTGACTATTAAGTGGTAACATGAGGAACTTTTCTATGATAATGGAGTAGTTCTGTACTCTGGCTGTAGTGATGGGTACAGGAGTCTCTATGGGTTGATAAAATTTATACAGACACATATATGTTTTATATAAAATACATATGAAAACTGGTGAAATCTGAATAAGGTATATTCTTGAGTTACAAGTATTGTACCAATGACAATTTTTTGGTTTGGAAAATAAGATATTACCACTGGAATTAGCCAAGTGAAGTGTACATAGAAATTATTCTTTTTGCATCTTCTTATGGGTCAAACTATTTCCAAATAAAAAGATACACACAGTAAAGTCTCACTATTTGTGGTAGTTATGCCCCTTAAAATCTCTGTGGATGTTGAACTAGTGAATGCTGAACCATTGTTGCTAAGAGAAATATTGGGTTAGGTTTCTGCAAGCACCTGGTTACAAATATTCATCAACCAATGGATGCACCCTTGTTTTATGGGTGCTTTTGTTTAAAGGTACCTTATTTAATACTATTATTGATTTATCAACATTGAACTTACAGCACTTACAGCCAACAACATCAGAACTGATGCCTGAACAAAGTTTATCTAACACATGAATTTTCTCAGTGAGACACACCACAGCTTTCTTGCTTTCTTCAATCCCTGGTACCAAAAGAAAAAATAAAAAGAATATTTTTTAGTGAGTATGCAAATTTAGAAACATGGAGTCTGAGAATAATGAGGATTGACTGTACTCATCTATATATATGCCTCTGTATGTGCATATGTACACATACATGTGTATGTAAGTCCACTTTCAGTACCCATAAGTTCTCTGTGGATTCAGTCAAGCTTGGTTTGAAAATACTTCTTTTTAAAAAAACCTTTTGCATCTGTACTGAACACCTGCAGACTTTTTTCCTTGTCATCATTCCCTAAACAATGCAGTGTAACAACTATTTACGTAGCACTTACATCGTGCTAGGTGTTGTAAATGATCTAGAGATGACTTAAAGTCTGTGGAATGACATGCATACGTTGTATACAAACACTATGCTGTTTTATATAAGGGACTTAACCATCTGCAGAGTTTGAAACCCTGGAGTTGGGAGAGTTCTGGAACATTCAAACCCCTGTGGACACAGAGGAAAGACCTGTATATATTTTTTTTAATGTGACAATTGCAGAGGAAGCTAGAACCAAATGCACATTAATGCTATATGTTGTATAACAAAAAAGAGTAAATCTCGCCTCAATAGGAAAAAATACCTCTGACAAAGAGAGTTGGGAGTTGTTCACATTATCTTTGCAGTTTAGAGTTTGCAATTGTTTGTTTTTTCTGAATTCTGGAATATTTATGTGTGTGTGTGTGTGTTTGTGTGTGTGCGTATGCATGTGTGTGTGTCAAAAGTTTAACATCTGTACCTAGGGGTAGCATTTGTCAGCATTATTCAGAAGGCCTTGTTGGTTTCCCATCCATCATTTTCCCTTTTGTATGCACCCTTCTCTCTTCTCTGTCTAACCTGTGCTTAGTGACCAATGACCCTCAATTTCAGCTTCCCCTTCCAATGACTCCCATTAGTTCTTTCAAAGGTTCCAATGAAGTCCTCATTGAAGTGAGAATAACAGATAAAGATCAATAAGAGTTCGCTTTTATCAGTTTCCTACTTAATTTAGACAAAGGAAATTAGATTCTAGTGTGATGTGATTTTAGTCACTAAGAAAGAATTCATGAATATGTACAGATATATTCTCCAGTATAGGTGTATGTAGGTAGGATGTTAAGTCCATGAATGCTTAGGTTTCCTCAAAACTTGCATGTTGAAATTCTGACCCCCAAGGTGATGGTAATTCAAGGTGAGATCTTTTAGGAAGTGATTAGATTTAAAAGACTCAATCCAATACCCTTATAGATTAGGCCCAGGGGAGTTTGCTCACCTCTTTCACATGTGACACACAGCGAGAAGATGCTTTGAACCTATAAGTGTTCCTCACCTGACACCAAACCTGCAAGTTTCTTGACCTCAGCCTGTTAGCCTCTAGAA
This sequence comes from Glaucomys volans, assembly GCA_020662805.1. Classification (NCBI taxonomy): domain Eukaryota; kingdom Metazoa; phylum Chordata; class Mammalia; order Rodentia; family Sciuridae; genus Glaucomys; species Glaucomys volans. Next base: position 109,910 of record JAJEJO010000571.1, on the reverse strand, counting down.
TCCTGAGCAATTTCTCTTGTTCCTAAGCTAGCCAGTTTATATTGTTTCAGAGCCTGACTGGACCAAAACATAGGATGAGCACACCAGGTACCCCTGAAATCAAGCTTCCTAACTAATTGACTACTTAAAAAGCCCACCCTGATAACATTAGACTTGAGTACTCTATTAATCAAGAGTAAGAATAAGCATAATTTTGTGAAAAATGACAGCTGTTCCCCTCCTCATCAGAACTGCATGCCTTTAGCTGTTAGGAAAAGTCAGCTTCTGACATCCCAAGACAAATTCCATTGCTATCTACTATTAGAAACTACCAGAGCTCTTTCCTGTCCACACTGGTAATGGTCTTTTAGTAAAGGTAAGCCTGAAGCTCATTTTGACAATCTGGAATGGCCCTTCTCATGCTTGGTGTCTATAACCATTACACTCTCCATTATGAGTAAATAGCATCCCTTCACTTTGGTTTCCCAATAATCCTCTGTAGGCATATGCTAATTCTGGAACTCTTATGGAGTCTCTGGTTAGTGTATTTCTGAGAAGTTAGATAAGGCCAAGTTTTAGTTAAGCTCCACATAGTCCAGTGACATACAGCTGTTTTTGGCTGAAAGCCCTTTGATTTTCCAAGTGCTCAAATGGAATCAGTTTAAATGTAAAATGTACGAACATCTTGCCTCTGAATAAAATGGTACACTTTTTCTTGGCTTAATTTCCTTTAGACATAAAAATTAAGACTCTTTCACCAGTACCAGCGATCAGTAATGTTGTACATGTTGCCAGACTTACAGATTAGATAAACATTTTGGTTTCCAGTAGTGTTTTCATGGAATTATCTCTATTCAGGTCAAATTCTATTTTAGAACTCCAGCTGATTCAACAGCCTACAATTTGTACTTTTGTTCTCAAAGTAAATACTCAATTTAACTCAAGTCGAGAGAACTGCACTTGTATTTGAGACCTGACCCATGTAATTTTAATATCCATTAGTCCTCACTATGGGATGTAATTGGATGGATCAGATGCTTTGTAGGTTCATGCAAACAGTGGGGAAAGCATTCCTGCTATTTCCCTTCCAAAGCAAACTGTGCAAGTCTATTGGTCTAAGCAGGAATTGCCAATGAGGCCATATTCCTTTCTTCACCACTTCCTTCCACTTTGTGTGGTGAAGACCCTGAAGTACAGAGGTACAAAGCAAGAGGACTTTAAAAAGGACATACAACTGCTTTAGTGGTTCTAGATTCAGATATGAATTTCCAGTCAAGATGCCTTCAACACCACAGAAGCCCTTGTTCTCAAGGCATGAGAATTCATAACTGACAATAAACAAGGACACAGGGCAGAGAGGTTGGGGCAGAGAAAGTCCACAAAGGAACTGAGTCATTATCAGGCCTAATGTATCAGAACAGGGCTGAGTTAGGAATCTAGGAGGTTGAATGGAAAGCAGGTAGAAGAGGAGTGTTCACAGCAAGGAGAACGAAACACTCGAAGTCTAGAAGTGAAACCAAATAGCAATCTGAAGAGAACAGGCAGCCATTAGAGACAGTAAAGGGGACTCAAACACAAGACACCTGCCCTTTTGCACTTGATGAAGCCCTCAAGCACGTCCAATCTGCCCTCAAGGTGCTGTAAATATGTATGCAGTACTTCCAGATTCAACAGTTCAAAAATGGCCATGAAAGATGAGCTCTGTACTATTTTAGGCACTTAACATACATGCACCTGGTCTTAAGCCATCTTATTAACAGCTCTTTAAAGTATGCTTATTTGCATTTTACAGATGAGGAGATTGAAGCTCAGAGAACCTTAGCAATTTGTATTAGTTCAAGCAGCTTGGGAGTGAGAAGATTTAAAGTGAATCTGACTTCAAAACCCACGTTCATAACCACTAGATCTTGGTGTGAGTTTTAAATAACTAGAATTGCTACCTATAATTCTAATTAGTTAGGTCTTTCATATTGCCAGAAACAAGAGACTTCCAGGTTATCAAGTTCATGGGGAGTGCAACAAGAATACATGAGGAAGTCAAGCCTGTGGGAGTCCACTCTAACTGGTATGGCCTAACAGCAGCTTCATCAGTGGTCCCTTCAGAGGCAATTGCCCCTATTTAGTGCTACCATCATGGGGGCTCAGCTACTCAACACCCCTTCTTCAAATTTCCTGGTGTTCAGTGAGTATGTTTTATCTACTTTCCTTTCTACCCTGTGAGTGTTAGATCCTCCTAGCTTCCCTGGCTTCATGATGACTGTTGTTTAACATATGTTGTTCACTGAGTTCCATTCCCTTTACTCCCTACTGTCTGGGTTACTCTCTGCATCAGGCATTCTTGCTTCCTAAGAGGGCAGGATCTAATTTGATCCACATGTATCCAGCGGAGCACACTCACATTGGACAGAGTCTGAGGCCACTTCACAGGCTGTAGTCAGTCTACAGAGCTGTCTTTGGATCAGGATGGTCATTCCTCACCCAATCAGCTGTGAATTTTTATGTGGTGACCTATGTATAGAGAGTTTCTCAGTAGGGGGCTCTGGGCACAGTGGACATCGCACCCAACTATGTTTTTTGGGTGAATTCTTTAAAAAATAGTTTTTATTTAGACATAATCTTTATGCATCTTTATAATTGGATACATGTATACAATGTGCAATGATCAAATCAGAGTAACCAGAACCTCCGTCTCGTCAAACATTGATCATTTTTATGTTTGGAATTTCTAGTTATTTTACTATTTATTTTGAAATATATCATGGTGTGTTGTAACCAATAGTTGCCATACTGTGCTATAGAAAACCAGAATTAATTCCTCCTCTCTAGCTGGGTTTTCATGCCCTTTATCTAACTTCTTTTCCACCTTCTTTCCCTGCTTCCCTTCCCAGTCTCTGATGACCACTATCCAACTCCATTCTTTTTTGAAGTTGACTGGATGAATTGTCTTCACCTGTGTCTCCCTTGTGTACCTGAATTGTGCTTGCTTGACCTGCGATGGGATGGGCAGCGCCTACTGGAGACTTCCTTCTGACAGCCTTGTCAAACCCCATGCCACTGAATGATCAGAGCTCATGTTTCCATAAGACCCTCTGCATGTTGGTATGCTTTTGACTTTACATTTCTGCATTTCACATCTAAATATATGTTTTTTTCATGACTTTATGTGACTTGTTTCTCTTTCTCTCCTACTGAAGAAAAGAAGTTTGAAAACCCCTCTTGATGTGGCAGGGCTGAGTTCTGTCTGTTCTTAATGCACTAACAATGTTGATAATATCCTCTTTTATAGCACGCATGTGCTTTTAACACTTTAGGCATTCAGTTTTGTGGGAAGTGACTTTATGACATGAGTAATTTGGAAATTGACCACTATCTGCAGGGGTGGAAGGGAGCCCATTTTTCTGATTACTTTAGCCTTTAGATTTCAGCGTTTTATACGTCTCATCATATGGAACTAATAGCACTACACGTTCAAAAAGACATCTCCTAATGCAATCTGAGATTTGAGTCTTTGAGCCTCTAATACTGCATTATGAAACTATTAAATCAAGATGTACATTTTATTCATCTCTTGGTTCGCTATAATTCTTAATATGGTTCTCTGAATGTAATTGATATGTAACATGTTGAGGTTCAAATTATGCTCAAGCAGCCTTTGATTCATGGCAGTACTGGTATTGATTGGGACATTGCTAGGTCACCAGTCACTAGGGCTGATCTGATGACTACTTCTACTACTCCCAACAGTGGTAATTTAGATTCACTTAATACATGACATGTGCCAGGTATGTGACAAAACAGGCTCAGAGGGGTTATTTTGCTCAACACTGGGGTGGTAGGCAGTGGATCCTGGATTTGAACTCAGGTGGTGAGGCTCCAAAGTTACATTCCTTTTTAATGCTACCTTGAGTGTGAAACAGATCACTGAGAACAGTCACCAAAAACCAGCAAAGGGGAGTTTTGGGAACTCAACCCAAGGCACCTAGTTTCTTGATATGATGGAAGAGACTAAGTGGGAACAACCAATAACCAACGGGGCTGTTCCTAACACCCTGTGAGAGATTTAAAATTGTATCCCCCTGGTTGGGATAATCCCATTGTCTGGAATAGGCATTGACTGAGTTTATCAGTCCATAACATTTACTGACAGACCCTTGAATATAAAGTCTGGGATAGGAGATAATGGGGAATCTAAAGAAAAAGAAGCTTCAAATGTTTGCTCTTCTATAGTTTTCAATCTATCTGTGTGACACAATTTAAAAACAAAAGGAAAAGAATAGGGACATTGACCTGCCATAGAGGGGGTGGCATCTTATGACAGGTCAATGTCAGATATCATGCAGAGGAGAGTAAAATAGCTCAGTTTATAAGAGCAAACAAGCATTGCATTCATACTTGTGAACATTAAGATAGTGTGGCTTGCAGAGTACCTACACATAACTCATTTGTTCTGGGTGAATTTTTTACTTTAAATGAACCCAGAGATCATCCCTTAGAATATTTCCTTTCTATTTGTAAGTTGTTATGGTTTGGATATGAGTTGTTCCCCAAAAGCCGCTGTTAATGCAGGAATATTCAGAGGTGAAATGATTAGAGTATGAGAGCTGTAACCCAATCATTCCGTCCTATGCTGAATGGACTAACTGGTCACCGTAGGCAGGTGGGGCATGGAGGAGGTGGCTCACAGAGAGTGTGCTCTGAAAGGTTTCATCTTCCCTGTGGCCCTCTCCCCTTCCCTCTCCTGCTTCCAGATCCTGCCATGAACCTAGCAGCTTTCCTCTGCTGGGCCCTTCCTGTGTGATGTGCTGCCTCACACTGGGCCCAGGGCAATGGAGTCATTGGACTGTGGATTGAGACCTCTGAAACCGTGAGCCTCAAATAAACTTCTTCTTCTCTAAGTTGTTCTTGTTGGGTATTTTGGTCACAGTGACAATAGAAGCTAACTAAAACACATGTAAATACAGCTATGTTGTCATACCCTTTTTCTTGACTACAGAATCTTTCAACATGTACTCCTCAATCCCTTGCTATGCCCCAGGCACTTCACACAGATGAAACAATGTGATCCCCACCATTAGAAATTAGAACATGGGATTTTTAATACAATCCTAATTTTTTAAAAAAATCTTTCAATGGTAGAAATATGGGTGACCTCTTTTCCCAATTATATTTTTCTGCATTTGCTAACATTTCTACAATGACTATATAATACTTTTATAATCAGCATGCAGAAATTAAAATAAACTAGGATACACAAATTTAGATTTATGACACATGCAAAAAGAAATGAACAGTAGCAATTTGAAAGCTTCCTATATAATGGACTGTGCTGAGCATTTTACATAAATGTTTTATTTAATCCTCATAATGATTTTACTAAATTGGTATTATACTTATCCTCATTTTACAGATACTAGTATTGACACTAAGAGATTAAACCTCTGATTACACAGCTGCAAATGGTAAGGCCACAACTGAAACATCACAATTACAGTAATGAAGTAAAAGCAAAAGTGTTGAGGGTCACACACATCTTTTCTTTTCTTGTTAAAATTATTACTTTAATTGTACAAATTTATGTGGTACAGTGTGATAATTCAATACATATATGCAATGTGGAATGATCAAGTCCAGGTAGTTAGCATTTCCATTTTCTTAAATATTAAAAAGAAATTTGATTAGCACAAAACAACTGTACATCTTTATGGAGTATAGTCAAATACATATTTCCTAAGTCTGAAAACTCTCTTCACTAGGTAGTCTCATAACTATATGCAAGCAAGTGGTTTTAGGCACCTGCACATACTTGACAGTATATAGTGTTATTTTTGGAAGAGTTTGTTTCCTTTTGATAGAGAACAATCCGAGGCCAAGAATCATATCTTTCTCAGTCTTTTTATCCGTATTCCTCCTCCAGTTTGTGGCAGAGGGTTACCTGTCTGAGCAACACTTAGAAAACCCTATGGACTTCTTGGCATAGTGATTATGTAGCCAAAAAGATCTCCTATTCTACCAAGGGGGAATGCAGTTTCTGATATGACCCTTAGCGGGATTCAGTTTCTTCCCTTCACTGTGGGACCTCAAATAAATATTATTGTTTTTCATAATAATATTTATTAATCATCTATACAGTTTCCAGCACTGAAAGAAAGATCTCAAAGGGGGAAGTGCATTGCATGAGAGTGTTTAGGAAGCTGGAAAGGATCATATATCTACTCCCAGGACTGCTCTGAGCCTGGACATTGTGCTGATTGTAAAGTGCCTTTAGCCTCCCTGAAGAAAACAGCCATGTCAGTTCTCCTGAGACCTGGTTTTATTTTCAGAGGCTGGGTGACTCAGGTGTCAAACTGCATATTTGCCTTTTGTTCAGAATTTTATCTGAGAAGAAACTCAGAACCAAAAAAATCGCTTACTTACTTTGTGAGGTTATTTAAATATGAAAAATCTAGGTTTAATAGTTAATGTCAGATACTGGACTGCCCTTTGTTCATCTAGATTTTTAGTAATAATTCATCCAGCATCCTCTTCATGCAAGGTTTTATTGTAGATGCTTGAGGTAATTACAAAGGGGACTAAACTATGATCCTTGACCTCCTGGCAGTTATCACTACTGACATAAATACAAGTAACTAGAAACAAAGCAAGAAATGGTTAAGGAGCACAAGAAAGATTAGAAACCATGACGTATGGGATGCTACTACATAGGAATCATGAGCAATGTTGTCAGTTTTGAGCATTTTCACGTGATCAGGCACTAATGGAGGAGCTTTACCTGAGTCATTTCATGCTTTGCCCGGAGAACCCAGGGCCCAAGTGTAGCACACCCTTCTCTGCCTGAGAGAAAATTTAGAGTAACAAATCATAACCTTGATTGCTGATAAAGATTATATTGGTGGATGTAGCTTAGAACCATAACCAGATAGGCATTCTAGCTTCCTAGCTAGACCTTGGAAAAGCCCACTCGAGGGGAAGTTGGACTCTGCAGAGCAAATACTTGAAGCCAGGTCATTGCATCCCACTGGAATGAGAGGAAGGAGAAGGAGAAAGCAAAGTTCCCACGTTCAGGATTCTGGGTGGATTACCTCCAATGGTCAAGAATTGTAGACCATTTGCCTGACTGGGTTTCACCGGGAGCTCACTCCATCTCTTTCAGGAATGTCAAAGGAAACCCTTTTTCATGGAAAGGCGGTCTGGGGAATGAGCTTTTTCCATCAAGCTCCCCAAGGTTTTAATTCTCTTTATGCACTGGGCTTGCCTATTGAATGTGTGATAGGTAAGAGTGTTGCTTTCCCCCGGGGAAGGAGGAGGGTAGCAATGTGAAGTGATGTTCTCCTTTGAAAGATCTTTCAAAAACTGTAGTTTTTATTTTTTTCTCAGAAAATTCTAAAATGGATCCAATCACAGCATTATTTCAATGCACTTCAATGTCACACTGTCCTCAAGGCTAAAAATGTTATTTATTTTCATCCCAAATTATTTCCATGCATGTGTAAAATATAGGCAATTAGAAATTCTGCCACAGGATTAAAATGGAATACTAAGATGCTCCAATATTAAAATGCATAAATTTACATTAACAATACAATGTTAGAAGTGTCCCAAATTTGAATATTAAAAGTTCTCTCATTATCAGTTGTCCTGAGAGTAATTAAATTAAAACTAATTTCTTTTGTAAGTTGAAAACCAAAATATTCATGTTCAAAGGAATTAAGAGCAGCATCAAATAATGAGTATTTTAAACTCATCCCTGTCCAATTTCTTATTCTGCTCTCAATGGAGGGGTTTTCATTTGCAAGCTGGGCAGGGGTTGGGGCTCAGCTGGAACTCCTTCAGCAGATGTTGCCTGGACTGGATATCTCTCCCTGGAGCAGGCAGAGTTCCTTCAGGACCTCTAAAGCTGTACTAGTTCAACACCAAGTCTCTACATGACTTTCCTTTGAAGAGAATTCAAGGACAGGCAAGACCATAGCAGGGACCTCATACCCACGATAGTCAGGAAACAAAATAATTTCCAGTCCTCAAACCAGTTATCCCAGGCAAAATTATGTTGCCAGAACCAACTGCTAATGGCGAACTGAGGAAGAAAGGTTGCTGGCAAAACACACAATTCAGCTGTCTCAGAGACCATTAGACATTCATCTAGAATCTAGACCTGCCAGCTCACACAGGGCAAACCTCTCCTGGAAGATAAGGACTCTATATGGTGTGGAGAGTCTTTTACCCCTATGGGCACCATCTCTTCTCTCAGATAGTAGTAGCCTTTGAGGCATAACCGACCTTATCAAAGCTTAGAAGTTTTCAGGGAGCCAGTCCCAGTCTTCCGTTGTATTCTGACCAACATTTCAAACCTCCTTATTGCTTTGGCTTCCCTTGAGATTCTATTTCTGCACCCTGGTTGGGCATCATATGTTGGGGTCCGTGTGAAGTAATCCACAACCATTCTCTCCACACAGTCACCTGGCTGGTACTGTGGGATCATTCCGTTCTGAAACACCTGCCTTGATGGGAGGTGACTCTGTCAAGGCCACTTTGTCCCTAGCAGTTGTCTTTGTTTATGCAGGCTGTGTTCCTAAAAAGTTGGTGGCACCTAGTTCTTTCTGTGCTTTGCTAAAAAGGTCATTCTTTAGTGAAAAATTTTGAACATATATAAAAGTACACTGATGAGTATAATGAATCTCTCACCTACCCATTAAAGAATTTCAGTGATTATTAACTCAGGCAAGACCTTGTTTTCCTTGACTTTATACTTCAGGTCTGGAGGAAATTTTCCTTCTGTCCCATCTTTTCCTAAAACATGGGAATGTGCCTGCAGCCTTTCCTTTCCAGTTGCAGGTCCCTTCTTTCTCTAGCAAGGCTTAGGAGAAGTTCTAACAGTTGAAAACTTTTCTTCTCAAATGCCCACAGTGCTAGGAGAGAACATCTTTCTTCTTTTGACTTTTTTTCCTGGTACATTCCTTTAGATATTGACAGATGGAGTCTACCATAGTGAAAGCAGTGGCAGGAATTAATTTCAGGTATGGTAAATGCATCTACTAAAAAAAAAAAATCTTTCAATATATTCAATGAGTATATTTGGAGCATCTATAAAGTCCTAGACCTTTATCTTTGTCCTGGGTAATTAATGCAGGGATCAGGCAAACACCCCTGTCCTTGAATAGTTTCTGTCCCATTGGTGGGAGATAGACAAGAAACAGACCATTGATAAAATGCATGTATATCAGATCATGGAAAGTGCCATGAAGAAAAATAAAAGCAGAGAGGGACCCAGGAAGTGCCTGGGGGTATTGTGCAGTTGTTTTGCTTTCAAACACACGGTCAGGGAAGGCCTGGCTGCAAAGGAGACTTTGGGGCAGAGATCCCAGGAGGTAAAGGAGGAGCTCTACACAACATCTCTGGGGAAAGGCCTTCCAGGTAGGTGGCCCAACAAGAGCAAAACCCTGCACTAAGTGTGCAGATACAAAAGGAGGCTGTGATGGGTGTTGTGTGTGCAAGGGAGGGGTGGGGTAGGAAATGAAGCTGAGAGGTGAGGATGTGAACAGGTCTGATGGTGGAGGCTCATCTGAGAATGTGGCTTTTTCTCTAAGTGCATTGAAAAATTTAGGAGAGCCCTGAGCACAGGAGTCACTGGAGATAGTCTCCTGACCATGAGACAAAAGTTCAACCCAGGTCTGGTCTTGACCTACCATTATTCTGCCTGCTTCTGCTTTCCTGTGGCTCGTCTCTGATAAATCTTTCTTTAGAATCTGTTTCCATAACTTTCTGGGAAGCTTCTCTTAGAGTTCAGCAATACTTTATCTCTGTCTACAGTGGTTGTATACCCTGAAACTCACAAATCATCCTTTGAGTATCCTTCACTGGTCTTCCTCTCCTCCTCTTCTCAAATCTGTCCAGATTCTATTTAACCACTTAATACAGCTCTTCTGGCCTTCATCAGAAATTCTCTGGTTGCTTTTATGGTGGACTTGTTACTTGTGGCTTGGAATTACAATTGTTACCTGGACTCTGTCCTTCTTTGGAGGAATCGTTTCAGATTCTGCTTCTGAGATAATGCATCTGGTCCTTCCAGAGATTTCTTTGGGTCCTGGTAACTTTTTACACATTCAGTTACAGTTAATCCATCTCTCTTTTTCCTAGTGCTCTATTCAGAGTTTGGCCTGAGCATTAATTTACATTTTTCTTTTTGTCTCTCTTTTGGCCTTCAGGATCTTATGTTTCATATCCATCTAGTATATGTCCTGGGCCCTCAAGTTTTTTCCCATGGAAGCATCTCTCTTTCTCCAGTGAAGTCAGTTGTTCTTCACCTGCTTTTTTCATTCCCAGAGCCCAGCAGGACCCATGAGGCTAGGACCTGGATTATGGAGTCCCCAAGATTCCTCTGGAATTTATCCGGTTTCTGGCATGAGCTCTGGGATACCACATGTTTATTACCATGCATCAGCCAATCTTAGAAAACCTGAACTTTTCACTTAAGCACAAAGTTGCTCACTGTCAACCCATAGGAACTGCAACTCCTGAGTTTTAGCACAAATCTATGCAGGCATTCCTTCATTGGGTATGTGAGAGGTTAAAATTTAAGGAAGCTGGTGGGAGAAGAAAAGGAGGTTTCCCTAGAAATAATCTCCTTTAAGAATTAAGAAGCAATATTTCACTGTCCTGAACTGCCAAAACTCATTTTTATGGTATCAAATCCATGAAGAACTGGCTATGGTCCATGTAATATTTTGAGTGTTAGAATTTGCACTTGGTCCCTCTAGTTACTTGAGCTGTGTGAAAAAAATGGCTGTTGCCAGCCCACTCCCCATTGACTACTCAGAGAGTATTATTACTCCACTTAGGAATTACACTCTAAAAAAGACTCTAATTAAGGCTTATTTTCAAATGGTAGAATTTGAGGACGTGCTAGGCCATTTAATCTCCCAGCACCCTCCTTCCACTGACAGTCCTCTTTGATTCTTTTTTAACATTAAGTAACCCATTTTGAAAAGCTCAGCATTAGACCCCCTACCTCTGAAGTTAACCAGGTACAAATGTTGCACCTATGTACCTTGGGTCCCTTTAAGCTTGATAGCTGGCAATTCTGCTAAATCTCTTAACTGGAGAGATTTTTCAGCTGGGTCAATACATTTTCCTGAAGCAATTTCACTTGAGCAAGGCATCCAGGGTTTCCAGAGACCCATGGATCATATATCCTTAGTGGTAGGCAGGGTGAGGGTGATTGGTTATAAACATTTGAATGGGCTGCATGTGCATGCTCATTAGCAGCAGGCTGCTCATTCATTCCTCAAGTATTGAACAGTTAACTGCTCTATTCCAGGTACTATTGTAGATGTCCTGGTTTACTCTGATAACCAGGATCCCAAAATATGTCACAACTCTGATAGTCACATAAGTCCAAGCTTTCTAATAGCACTCTTGGAAAGAGGATTTGTCTAACACCCTCCCACTCTCTTTGGATCTCCATTACTACATTGCCTGAGGGTGGGTCTATTGGACAGTATGGCTGGACATCTTAATCTCGCACTCAATCTCTTGTTATATTGTAGTCATGACATTAAGCAAACGTCTGTAAAAGCAACTATTGGTAAGAACATCCATATACATAAACTTTACATGGGCCTGAATTGGCACTATTACACATGTAGGCTAAGTTGGTTGATAAATCATCCTTACCATAAGGTCAAGGGATAAGAATCACAGGAACATATTTTAGAATTGGAAGGGATCTTAGACATCCTGAAATCCAACTCCTGATATGATCCAAAACCTAAGAAGTGCCCTCCTATTTCCTCCATTAATATACTTACTTACTCAGTAGCTATTAATTTGTACTGAGGTGAGGAGAGAGGGATTCAGGATAAATAGGAGGAACAGGCCAGGGCCCTGTTATGCAGGGATTGACAGATAGGTCAGGTTAAATATTTTGAATTTCATTCTAATTGCAATGCTAATTTATTTAAAGAGAACAATAGGTAATTATATTTCAGTTAGTTTTGATTCTATACTTAAACTTTTCATTATGTCTTCTCTTGGTTGTTTGATATACAGAGAAGATTTCAGATCCTAGTTTTTGAGGCCCTGTATTGACTTTTTAATTGTAATTATTAATTGCTATAATTATTGAGATTAGAAACACGTCATAAAATTCAGCATCTTAACCATCTTTAACTGCTTTACCTTTTGCAAGTAAATAGCAGAGTTGAGAGTTGTGAAAGCCATGACTTTTAACTTGAGGGGCCACAGACTTGAGAAACTAAGGGTCTTTTGCCTAGAAATATCAACTCAAAACCTGAAGAAAGGGAGCACAAAATTTCTCTATTAATGATAGATTAGAATGAATCTGCCCAATGATGTAAAAATTGGTTTCAACAGAAAGAGAATAGCATCATGTTCCACAATAATGTGGACAGGAGATCAGGGGAGGAAGCAGACAGCTTAAAGTTAGTGGGTCTTAAAATTGGTGGGATGATGTTGGGCCCCTTGATTCCTCCTCTGTTGATTTCTGAAAAGGAGAAGGACAGTGAGTACCCCGCCCACCTAAGTTTCTGGGAGAATTCCAGAGCAGATGGCATCATTGCTGTCTTCTTGAAGGGATGATATATACCCACTCAAAATGCCCTACATCTAATTAGTGCATGATGTTCTAATCATTGTTTGCTGAATAAAAATCACCCCAAACCCCAGTGGCTTTCAAAAGGCAATTAATATATTATCAGCCCTGGTTTTTGTGGGGAAGGAATTCAGAAGGGGTTCAACTCAGTACCAGTTCTGTTACAAAATCTCAGTAATGCTTTTGGAACTCCCCTGAGTTCCAGACACCAGGAAGGGTGAAGGGGGGAAAGATAGGTGATACATATTCCAACGGAGACATTTCTCTTTAAAAAGTCTTCCTTTAAGTCTCACAGGTCATTTCAACTTGCATTGCACTGGCTAGGACTTAGCCACAAAGCCATATCTAGCTCCAAGAGGTTGGGAAGTGTTTTCTCTCTGTAGGGTCTCAAATGAAATCAGCATTTTCTTTTCAAGGGTGAAGGGCAAAATAAATGGTGGCAGGTCATTAGTAGTCTTTGCTGCATTGCATAAAGCAGATTGAGTTATCTGAGAGGACTGGTTGATTACCAGAATCCAGGTCAGAGGTGATGATGACTTGAACTACAAGGGCAGTGATGCAGATGTAGAGAGAACAGATTCACATGCTGTCGATACAAAGGAAGCCAAGTCACCCAGGCTTGGTCGTGATCTGGAGTAGAGAATGTATTAAAGGTGACATCCAGAATTCAGACTAAAGTGACTGGTGTGAGTGTGCAGCCAGGCAAGAAGTAGTACGCTGTACGGAAACAAAAAATCTCTCCGAGAGGACTTTGTTTGAAATAAAACAATAAATTCCATTTAAGTTTATTAAGTTTGAAGTGCTTTTGAGACTTCCAAAAGGAATGTGAGATTGGCAGTTGTGTATTAGGGTCTGAAGCTCAGAGGATTCTGAGTTGAAAGTATGTATCTGGATATCAGCATATAAACAGTGATTATTGACACGGTTGGGAATGACATAATTTAGAATGCACTAATGGAATGATAAAACTTCAAAATTATGAAGAGGAGACTGAGTCAGCAAAAGAGACTAAAAATAAACACCTACAAAGTAAGGTGGAGGGCTGTGGGTGTAAATCAGTGGTAGAGCTCAAGCCTAATAAGCCCTGGATTCTATCCCCAGCACCATAATCAATAATCAATCAATCAGTCAATCATTAGTATATAAATAAATGGGAAAAAACAAGAAAGTAAAATGGCATACAAATCAAGGAAGAAAGTGTACCGGGAAAGGGAGAAGGAAGACTAAAACATTCTCACACGGAGCCTTGTGATATATAAGTTCCTGTGACCTTGACAGAAGCTATCTCAGGGGCTTTGTGGAGGCAGAGGCTAGATCAGAATGTAGTGAAGAATTATAGAGAGGTGAGGAAGAAGAAAGAAGTCTGCTCTTGAGAGGTTTGTCTGTAAGAGGGAGTGGAGCAACGTGAGAGTGGTTAGGAGGTGGGGTGGGGTGAAGGCCTTTTTGTTCTTATTTATTTTTTGGTACTGGGGATTGAACCCAGAAGCACTTTACCACTGAGCTACATCACCAGCACTTTTTATTTTTTATTTTGAGACAAGGTCTTATTAAATTGCTTGGGACCTCTCTAAGTTGCTGAGACTGACTTGAACTTGTGATCCTCCTGCCATGGACTCCCTAGTTGCAGGATTACAGGTGTGCACCACCATGACTAGCAGGTCTTCTGTTTTCAAGAATAGAAATTAATAAAAAATTAAGAAGTTTATTTTCTTGTACTTGTCCATAATTTGCTTTAAACTAATAAGCACTGCGATATTCTTGAGTATCAGTTTTAATCTACATTCAAGACATTCCCAGTATTCTGATAGGGAGAACACTCTCTGAGTGTTTAGTGTAGCATGTTGAAGTTTCTAATCAGAAGCCAGACATGCATGTTCAAGTAATGGAAATAAGCAATGACTCTTCATTGGTGAAAGTGGAAAGAGGAAAACTAGAAATATTACAAAGTTATTCCTGTCCTTGCATAGACAAAGTATAAAATTCCATCCAGTCCAAGGTCCTGCACCCTCCAGACTCATGTCTGAACTTGAGTTCTGAAATGATCCCATGTCTGGTTACAGACTGAATGAGAGCAGAGCCCGCGTGACTCAAAATCACTTCCCCAAAAGGTCCACCCCTTAATTTCATCCCCTTGGGGTTTATATTTTATTACATAAAGTTTTGGAGGAACACATACATTCAAACCATAGCAGAGGTTATCTGTGTCTTTCTGAAATATGTAAGCAACCTTATCAGAGAGTGCACTTTGAGGCATTTAGAATAAAACAAACGATCGTTGACATGGTTGTCTTTGAGGAAAGGTCCTGAGGAACTAGGTTAAGGGAATCTTGGACTTACTTTGAACTGTGTACCATTTATACATTTAAAACATTAAAATAGTAGTAACACTAAAAGCAATTATAAAAGAAATATGTGATGTCCATGTGTGGGATTTTATGTACTGGAGAGAGAATTTCATGATTTTATCTCATTGCATCTCTTTAAGAATGAATGCACTTGAATTTTAATGTAATAGAAGTGCATCCCTCTTTTAAGTCAGTAGTGAATTCTGTTAGCTACTACTGCTATTTTCATATAGTTAAGATGGAATAAAACCTATGGAGTGGAAAGAGGGAATGCTACTATTATAAATGTACCTAAATTTCTTTTACAAATGAAAAGGCATCCAATTGTTCCTCTCCTAAATGGGGCTACATCCCTGTTATGGGACGGATGGTTATTGACAGAGTGAGAGGAGCCAGCCCTTGAGAGTTTGGGATATAGGGGAAGACAGGAGAGCTGGGGATGTGCAAGGTCCTCAGTGCTAACATAACTGAAGCTGTGTTGAGTCCAACGCTGGAGACAGGCAGGCAAGAATCCTAAAATAGGGAAAAAATCATCAGTGACTTTTTTTCTGGAGAACAGGAATTCTCCAGTCTCATTATTTACAAAACATTATGTGGTGGATAAATTGATCTTTAGGGTATTACAAGTACCTAAAGTATGTAGAGTCTATACTTTTATAGAATAAATAAAGCAGAATTAAGTATGGGTTCATCATAGGACAAAAAGCCTACTACTACTTAGATACACTGTTTGAAATAAAAAGCAAGTAGAACATGATCATTTACTTTCCATAAGAATCTTCCAGAGGAGTATGCAGTGATTTTTTTAAAAATTTGTTCTTTTTAGTTATACCTGAAAGTAGAATGTATTTTGGCAGGTTATACATACGTAGAATGTAACTTATTCTATTTAGGATCCCATTCTTGTGATTGTACATGATGTGGAGTCACCTAGGTCATGTATACAAATACAAGGCTAGGAACGTTTTGGCCAATTAATTCTACTATCTTTCCTATTTCCCTCCCCCTCCCTTCCCTTCATTTTCCTTTGTCTAGTACAGTGGATTTCTATTATTCCCCTCCCTAAACCCCTTGTTTTGGGTTAGCATCCACAAATAAAAGAGAATATTTAATTTTTGGTATTGGGGGATTAGCTTATTTCACTTAGCCTGATATTCTCTAGCTCCATCCATTTACAAACAAATGCCATAATTTCATTCTTCTTTATGGCTGAGTAATATTCCATTGTGTATATAGACCACATTTTCTTTATCCATGTATCCATTGAGGGCCACCTAAGTTGTTTCCATAGCTTGGCTATTGTGAGTTGATCTGCTATAAACATGGATGTGGCTGTGTCGCTGTATTATGCTGTTTTTAATTCCTGTGGGTGCGAACCAAGGAGTGGGATAACTGGGTCAAATAACTGGGTCATTCCAAGTTTTCTGAGGAGTTTCCATTCTGCTTTCCATAGTGGTTGTACCAATTTGCATTCCCACCAACATTGTATGAGAATACCTTTCTCCTCACATCCTCACCAATATTTATTGTTACTTGCCTTCTTAATACTGCCATTCTGACTGGAGTGATATGGAATCTCAGTGTAGTTTTAATTTGCATTTCTCTAATTGCTAGAGATGTTGAACACTTTCTCATATATTTTTTGACCATTCATATTTCTTCTTCTGTGAAGTGTTTGCTCAGTTCCTTTGCCCATTTATTGATTGGGTTATTTATTTTTCTAGTGTTAAGTTTTTTGAATTCTTTGTGTATCCTGGAAACTAATGCCTTATCTGAGGTACTGGTGGTGAAGATTTTCTTGAAATCTGTAGGATCTCTGTACGTGTTGTTGATTGTTTTCTTTGCTGTGAAGAAGCTTTTCAGTTTGATATCATCCCATTTATTGATTCTTGGTTTTACTTCTTGCACTTTAGGAGTCTTGTTGAGGAATTTGGTTCTGAAGTCGACATGTTGGAGAGTTGGGTCTACTTTTTCTTCTAGTAAGTGGTCTAATTCCAAGGTCCTTGATCCACTTTGAGTTGAGTTTTGTTCAGGGTGAGATATAGGGGATTCAATTTCATTCTGTTACATATGGATTTCCAGTTTTCCCAGCATCATTTATTGAAGAGGTTATTTTTCTTATGGTGACTTTGTGTAGGATAAGATAACTGTATTTATGTGGGTGTGTCTCTGTGTCTTCTATTCTGTTCCATTGGTCTTCATGTCTGTTTTGGTGCCAATACCATGCTTTTTTTGTTACTATAGTTCTGTAGTATAATTTAAGGTCTGATATTGTGATGCCTCCCATTTCACTTTTCATGCTAAAGATTTCTTGGTCTATTCTGGGTCTCTTATTTTTCCAAATGAATTTCATGATTGCTTTTTCTATTTCAGTGAAGACCATCATTGGGATCTTTATAGGAATCACTAAATCTGTAGAGAGCTTTTGATAGTATGACCATTTTGATAATATTGATTCTGGCTATCCAGGAACATGGGAGATTTTCCCATTTTCTGAGGTTTTCTTCAATTTCTTTCTTTAGTGTTCTGTAGTTTCATTAGAGAGGTCTTTAACCTCTTTTGTTAGGTTGATTTCCAAATATTTCATTTTTTGAGGCTATTATAAAGGGAATAGTTTTCCTGATTTCTCTTTCAGTTGATATATCCTTGGTGTATAGAAATGCAATTAATTTATTGGTGTTGATTTTTAATCCTGCTACTTTGTTGAATTCATTCATAAGTTCTAGGAGCTTTCTAGTAGAGTATTTTGTTTCTTCTGAATATAGAATTGTGTTATTAGCAAATAGGGATAGTTTGAACTCTTCTTTTCCTATTCATATCCCTTTTATTATTTTTTTTCTGATTGCTCTATCTAGGGTTTCAAAGACTATATTGAATAGAAGTGGTGAAGGGGGGCATCTCTGTCTTGTTCCAGTTTTTAGAGGGAATGCTTTTAGTTTTTCTCCATTTAGAATGATGTTGACCTTGGGTTTAGCATATGTAGCTTTCCCAATGTTGAGGTATGTTCCTACTATTCCTAGTGTTTCTAGTATTTTGAGCATGAATGGATGGATGCTGAATTTTGTCAAATGCTTTTCTGTGTCTGTTGAGATAATCATGTAATTCTTAAGTTTATTAACATGGTGAATTATGTTTATTGTTTTCCATATGTTGAACCAGTCTTGCATCCCTGGGATGAACCCCACTTGACCATGGTGCACTATCTTTTTCATATGTTTTTGTATGTGATTTGCCAACATTTTATTGGGAATTTTTGCATCTATGTTCATCAGGGATATTGGTCTGAAGTTTTTTTCAGTGTCTTCGTCTGCTTTTGGTATCACGGTGATACTAGTCTCATAGAATGAGTTTGGAAGGGTTTCTTCCTTTTTTACTCCATGGAATAATTTGAGGAGTATTGGTGTAAGTTCTTCCTTGAAGGTCTTGTAGGACTTGGCTGCGAATCCTTCTGGTCCCAGGCTTTTCATTGTTGGTAGGCTTTTGATGGTATCTTTAATTTCACTGCTTGAAATTGGTTTATTTAAATTTTCTATATCCCCTTGATTCAATTTGAATAGTTCATATGTCTCTATAAATTTGTTGATATCTTCAAGGTTTTCTATTTTATTGGAGTATAGATTTTCAAAGTAGCTTTTGAATATTGTCTGTATTTCAGTAATATCTGTGGTGATATTGCCTTTTTCATCATGAAGTTTAGTAATTTGGATTTTCTCTCTTTTTCTTTCTTAGTTTGGCGAAGTGTTTATCAATTTTCTTTCTTTTTTTTTTTTCAAAGAACCAACTTTTGCTTCATCAATTTTTTGAATTATCTTTGGGTACACTTGAGAATCACCTAGAGAGCTTTGAAACCCTGGCTACACTCAAGAGTGATCACATCAGAATCTTGGGAAGTGATACCAGGTATCATTACTCTTAAAATATCCTGCTGATTCCAATGTGCAAACTAGACTGAGAAATATAATAGTGATCTTCCTGGCCAAATTCATATACATTAAATGCCCTTAGGATGTGATTTCTTTAATCAAGATGCTGATTTCTGGAACAAATTAGAGTAATTTAAAAAGAGGATTTTTAAGTTTGTGCCATCACAGAAACAAAGCTGAAGTGTTATGACATAGGGACATTAAGTCCATGAGAAGAAAACCTGTGTTTCCTGAGACACACCTAACAGAAAGAGAGATTTGTGGATGATTTCTACCAACCTTTAAGAAATTATCTCCATGATTCATAAATTATTTCAGAACATACAAAATTTGGAAGGCAACATAACTTATTTAACCAGACTTCACAAATTTGCCAAAGGAATCAATGGAAAAAGAAAACAAAGCATATTCTTACTTACAAATAGAGCAAAGACTTTACAGGTCAGCAAATAGAACACAACATGGTACTAGAAGAATAAAGCACATGGCTAAGTGGAGTGATCCTAGGAATGCTAAGATGACTCAACATAAGAAAATTTAGCCAAGGTAATTTAGCATATTAATAGTCTGATTAAAGAAGACTCTTGCAATAATCTCAAATAGATGCTAAAAAATTCAAAAAATTTAATTACCCATAAATCATAAACACTTTTATTCATCTAGAAATAGAATTCAATCTAGATTGAATATGTAACATCAATCTACAGCAAACATCATACCTAGGGTGAAACATTAGACATATTTCTAATTAAGTTAGAAAAAATACAAGGATGTTTGCTGTCATGGAGACAATAAGCTTTGTACTAGAGATTTTAGCCAATAGACTTAAGACGAGAAGAAAAGAATTTAATTTAATACTAACATATTAAAATGTTATCATTTGTGGCAAAAATAATTTTTATATTGAAAATCCAAGAGAAATAACTGAATGGTCTTAAAACTAATTGGATAGCTAAGCAAAGTGGCTTATTATGGGACCCACATATTAAAAGTAATTAATTTAAGGAATTTGACAAACTGGATATTAAAATAAATGCAACTCATTCTTTTAGTGCTGAATGAGGTCCTGACACAATAGATGGCAGTTGTTTCCACATTCCAAAGTTAGGGTTGGATCATCCATTAAGAACTAACCAGGTCTTTGACCCTTGAGACTTTTATCCAAATCAGAAGATTAAAGGAGTTAAAAATTTGCAGTTCAAAATTGAAGACTGTTTCTTCAATATGAGAGATGATCAGAGGACCACTTGGAGAGGCTAAGTATGTTCCCTGGTGTAAAAGGCCCAGTAAATAGGTGGTGTTTGACACTCACCTAAACAATCTAAAGAAAATTATCCATATACAACAAAACTATACATACTTCTAAGATTCATAAATGCATTTGTAAATCTGTTAGGCAGCGTCTTATGCTAGCAACAAACATTGTCATGGCACTGGAATTGGAACAAGAAGTGGATGAGCTTTATTTGAGTTGTTTGAAAAACATACTGCCTCATCAATAAGTGAATTACATACTGAAAACATATGTTTTTCAATTATATATGTCTGAAAAAAATATTACAACCAGGTCCATGAACTCATTAATAGACACTGCTGTGGGTAACAAAGTGTTTTCCAAAGTCTTAGGACATATTTTACTTCTATACAAAAGCTTTACTTTGGATGACATGCAATGAAATTTAAATTTTACATGTTTATATCATTATGTTTTGTTTATTATCAAAATGAAAATAATATAGAGTAATGTAATTTAAGTTAATGTTCCCTTTCACTTCTTCTTCCTGTAGTCATCTGCCTCTCCTTAGAGGTAATCATCATGATCAGTTCAGTCTGTGTCTATTGAGATGATTTTTGTGTACTTACATGTGTATTTATGTGCAGTAATACATTTGCATAAATTATGTCAAGCTATACATATTATTCTTCAGCTTTCTCTCTCCCTTAATGACAATCATGGAGATTGTTCCATGTTAGTGCATATAGATTTCTCACCTTCTTGAAGTTCTGCATAATTTTTTTATGGATGTCATATAATTTCATAAAAGGTAAAATAGAATATTTATGAAACTCAACATACTTTCTGCTGCTCCAAGTACATGGTTGTATAATTTGAATATTATACAATGTTAGTGACTGGGAATTAAACTACCTCAGTACAAAATTTAGACTTCTGAAAGACATTAAAGAGAAAAAGATTTTAAAACACTTTCCAGATGAATTGTTCTAAATATTCACATTAATCACTAAAGTCAGATTATTTTACTTTACTGAAAATTATTTTTTTTGTCAGCATTGCTAACTTTGCAGAAATAGAAAAAGTCCACTGAAGAATGAGAATGAGCACAGAAATTGGCAATATTTTTCAGGTATGTTTAATAAATAAAATGTACATCAACAATGATAGTAAGTATCCATGTTGAAATATAATTTGGAAAATGTACAACTAGAAATGTTGTAGAATAGGCTGTATGAATGTAACAAAAAATATCATCACATCACTACTGAACATCTATCATTCAGTTTTAACACGGTGATGCTTAGTATTCTCATGATTGTTCATGATTGTTCATGATTGTTCATGATTGGATAATGAGAATCGTCTTCATCTGGCAGAAATCAGAGCAAAAAATTAATAGTATTTTGTTGGTATTTTTTGCAGAAATCAAATATTTGTGTGTGTGTATGTGTGTGTGTGTGTATGGTGCTGGGGATTGAACCCACGACCTTGTGCATGCAAGGCAAGCACTCTACCAACTGAGATATATTCCCAGCTCCAGAAATCAAATATTAACACCAAATGATATCCCACATGGTTTGAAAAAGTATTTTTAAAATCATTGAAATTACAGCACACAGAGTAACCAAAACTTTTTTGAAAAAAGTAAGAAATTCTGTTACTAAATTTATCCTTTGTTTTTATTTATATACTTATTAAAGTGTACATGATGTTTTGATTAGCTTTGCATGTCAAAGTGTATTAGATCTCTGTACATTAGATTTCTAGAATTATTGATCCTACAGAACTGCTCATTTACATGCTTTGACACAAATCTTCCCATTTCTTCCTTATTCTCATTCCTGCTAACCACCCTTTTACCCTATGTTTCTATGCATTCATTTTTTTTAAAGATTTCATATATGAATGAGATCATGCAGCATATTAAAGTAGCAAGATACAAAATCAATGTACAAAAAATCAGTTGCATTTCTTTGTAGGAATAATGACCTATATGAAAAAGAAATCAAGAAAATAACCCCATTTAAAATAGCACCAAAAAGAATTATGTATTTAGGGAAAAAAATAAGAGAGTAAATATCTTCGCACAGAAAACTGAAGAGCATTGATAAAGAAAATTGAAGAAGGCAAATACATGGAAAAATATCCCATGTTTTTAGATTGGAAGAATTAGTATTGTTAAAATGTCCATACTATTCAGAGCAGAAGCACAAACTCAATGCAATCTGTCAGCATGCCAATGATAGTTTTCAAAGAAATAGAAAAACAATTCTAAAATTCATATGTCCCAAATAGCAAAGCAATTTTGAGAAGCAAAAACAAAGTTGGAGACATCATATTTCCTGATTTCAAATTATATTATAAAACTATAGTAATCAAAACAGAATGCCACCAGTATAAAAAGAAAAACATAGACTAATGAAATGAAATGCAAAACCCAAATCTAAACCCAATCATTCATGATCAATAATTTTCAATAAGGTCACCAAAAAAACACAATGGAGAAAGTATATTCCTTTTAAAAAATGATATTGGAAAGACTACATATCCACAAACAAAAGAATCAAATTGGATGTTTGTTTTACACCATAACACAAAAATCAACTTGAAATGGATTGAAGACCTAACTACAAGAATAAAATTCCTATAAGAAAACAGGGGAAAAGCTCCTTGATTTTGACCTTGACAATGACTTTTTGGATTTCATACAAAAATCTCAGGCAACAAAAGCAAATATAAACCAAGGGAACTATACCAAAACTCTTATGCAATCAATGAAGAAAAATCAACAGTTGTCTCATAAATCAGGAGAAAGTATCTACAAACAATATATCTAATGAAGGCTTTACCTAAAAATATATAGGGAACTGAACTCAACAGTAAATAAATGAATAAAATAAATACCTAGAAAACAAAAGCTAAATAACTCAATTTAAACATGGGCAATGACCTGAATAGACATTTTTCTAAAGACAGAAAAATGGGCAACAGTTTCATGAAGATGTTCCCAGTATCACTAATCATTAAGGAAATGCAGATCAAAACCATATTGAAAAGAGCATTCTTGTAGATTGTTAGTGGGAATGTAAATTAGTGCAGCCATGTATATATCATTCTACTGAGTGTATACCCAAAGGAAATGAAATCAGTACCTTATACAAATATTTTCACTTCATGTTCTTTGCAAAATCATTCACAAAATATGGAGATAACCTATGTGTCCACCAACAAATGAATGGATAAACACCATCTATATATAAAAGGAATATTTTTTTCAGTCTTTAAAAAGAGATGCTGTCATTTGTGACAACATTAATGAAACTCAAGGGCATTATGCTCAGTGGATGCTCTTTAATTTCTTCAACTCTTTTCCTACTAAATATCCAACATTTAAGTTTTACCCCAATTTCATTGCATCAAACATTTTTATTACATATGTTGAAGTACAAAAAGGAGTGGGGTGAGATGGTTTCTCAAAGGAGAATCATGCTAATGTTAACTGCAGAAAGGTTTGATGGATGGATAGCGGATGAGCAAAAACAGGCAGAAATTCAAGATTTGAGCCCTTACCTGTTTAAATAAAATGTGTGTTTGCTTCTGTAATTTGAACTATGAGAATGCTGATAGTGTGCTTTGGGTGTTAGGTGTATGTTGAGAATAATCTTTCTAACTTTGGTCTTTTTAGAGAAAATTGATTCTGAGCTAAAGTTCACATACGCACCTATGTCAGTGAGCAGTAAAATAAAATTATGTGCTATGCTGATATTATTCTACACAAAAGGAACAGTTGGCAGGTCTTCAGCTGGTCTTGATGACTGAAGAATACTGATTAGTCAGGCTTTACTGTGGAATAGCTATAATACTTTTTTAGTGTGAAACTACAAAAATTGATTTTTTTCCAGTAGATTGTTGATTCTTCCCTTGACTCTGAGCTTTGTTGATTCAGCCCCAGTTACTCAATACTTTAGATTTAGGGGTTCCATACAAGGTTTGGAAATTCTCATTCCAAGGTTTTTACCTTCACTTACTCTTTCCCTTGGATCCTAATGGCTTGACTAAAATGCCAATGTAGTAACATGGCCTGTGAAGCTGGGCCCTTCTATCTCTGAATGGGGTGACAATCCCACCATTCCTTAGCTCATGGAGAATGTCTTGCAGCTGTCTGAGGAACACAGATCATTAGTGATTTTGGCAGAATTTTGTTGGAAGCACAATGCTAAAGATGAAAGGTCAGTTTTATTTAACTGATGAAAACAATGAGTAGCAGATTAAGCTAGTTTTCTGGTAAACAGTGCCATTACTTTCCAGTAAATAGTGTCAAGATGCCTTGATGAATAACATACATGGAGATAAAGAAGAACATCTCTCAGTGATGGAAAATTAGGTATCTCCATAAACTCAAAAATGCCTTTAGTTTTCTTCTTGCGATGATCTGTTCCCTAAAACATTTACCAACAGGTCATTTGGTCGTCCTCATGGAAAAAATGAAGTATGTTCTGTTGAAGACACTGTCTACAGAGATGGGCCAGTTCAAGGACTATTCTTTTCATCTGCCTGAAGTGTTAAGACACTAAAACAAAGCAGTGTGTTCGTGCTGCTCCTGCATTGCCCACCCATCTGTTGGAGCTCAGCAAAGAGCTGGAATGCAGGAGGAGAGAGGCTGGTCTAATAAAAATTCAACGCAGCATACCAATCCATTAGCATCCTTTACTGCAAGGTGGCAGCATAGTTTTGGCCTGTTTACATGCATTTTTTTTTTTTTTTTGAAGCACACCTTGAGAGTGCAGATGCAGAGGCAGAGCCTCTGAACTTGAAGCAGCTACAGAATGCTCACCATCTGGAGTGATAGATTCCCTCAGTGTCCAAGTGTCTCAATGGTTTGATGTTTTAGGGCAGGTGCACGAGGAAGGACTTTAATTCTTCCAAGGTGCTCAGGCACTAGTTATTGTCTGTTGTAGTACCACTGACAAGAACGAAAATAACAGCCACCATTCATTGAATGCTTATGTGCTGGGCATTGCTGTCAATGATTTCCAGGGATAATATGTTAAATTCTCACAATAACTCTATGAGGTGGAAAAAAACAGCACAGAGGGGTTAATAATGGAAGTCATGTGGCTAATTTGGAAATCAGAATCTGGACCCAGGCAGTATATAACTCACTGACCACACTGTAATCATTATATCTAATACCACTAAATTATCTCCTAGAAGCCTGAAGCAGCAACCTTCAAACTATTGTGATATTTGTGGTGGCTGATTTTTTTTTTAACCCATCCTGACTTCCCCTAAAGGGCTCTGTATGGTATAAATAAATTAAAGGAAAAAACTTGAACCAATTAAATATTTTTTCCATTTATTTTTAGTATTTTGCAACACCCCTGGAGATGTTTGGAGACACCCTGCTGAGTGGTGAAGCAGATAGGCATGCACTGGCCCATGACCCCAAGTGAATGAATTTCCTGCACACTCCTAATGGCTTTCCCACTTTTAACATTTTGAAAGATCTTGATGCCTGAACTGGCCAAGGTGAGGGGGATCCAGCTGCTTACCCATGTCTGCCTTGTTGCCTCAGATGTGAAAGGAAAAAAAGTCTTTTGAAACTATTACTTTAAAATGGAGCTTTTTGGACACTGATTCAGAACTGTTTTTGATCTTTTGGCCTTGTTTTTGTTGAAACGATATATTGTTTTACAAGCAGTACTGAGCTCCAACCCCACATTCCTGCTGACATAACTCTTATTATTTCATGGTTTCAGCATCTTCTCTGGTAACTTTTTGCATAATTAAAAAAATAGCTAGATAAACGTGTGCACACGTGTGTCCACATACGTATGTGTTGGGTATGGTCAGGGTCATGTCTGGCTTTGGGAGAGCACAAGGCAATGGTGTATCCCTGACAAATTTTTTTTTTCCTCTGTAATTTTCCTATAGAACTTTCCTAACTTGGTCTTTTTTCTTCTTTCCATTTTCCAAATGGAAATAACAATGGAGGTGAGGACTTGTTCGTCTCTTAGCTGTTTGAGACCCTAAGTGATTTTGCTTAACTTAACTGGCCGATTTTTATCTTAAGTAGTAAAGAAATCTAATACTTCAGCAGTACTTCTTGCATCGTAACTATAGCATTACTGCACACTTAGCACTAGAATGGATGAGCACTTTCAAATAATCCTCTCATTTGATTCCCCTTCCCCAATTCAGGAAAACTAAGGCAAGCAGTGTTATATTCCCATTATACATGAGAGAAAAATAAGACTCAGATAAGCTAAAAGATATGGTGAATGACACCTAGCTAGTAAGTGTTGCATCTGGGGCCAGACCCAGGTCTTATGATTCTCACATTAACTTTTTCAGTATCCCAGAATTCTTCTACTCCTTTAAATACATGTGTAGTTCTGTGGTTAGAATACAAAGTTATTATAGAAAACCTAGAAAATATAAGAAAGTAAAATCGCCAATAATCATGTCCACCAGAAGCACTTAATATTAATGTTCTTTAACTTTTATGTACATATGTTAGTGAACTCATGTGGTTTAAATTTCAAAAAGTGTATAGAGTACACTTTTTTCTATTATCTTTAGCATTACAATATCTCTCTCACCATGTCAAAATATTATTTTCTTGAATTGTTCTCTGGAGATATTTTATTTAATTATTTCACCCATTCAAGAAAAATCTCTCTATATATGTATATACACATATCTATTTAATATATGTCTATCATCTGTATATGTGTGTAAGCATAGACATGTATATACGCAAATATGTGTATATATGCATATATACGCGTATAGCTACAGTCTCATCTGTGACTCGTCATTGTACACCCATTCATACACGTATGATAAAATTCCATGACCACTATTGTGCTCTTTGTCATTTGCCAGAAAGATCAGATGTCTTTGTTTTTTTCACTCATAGGTCTTGGAAAATTTTCCTTATAACTATATTGAGAATTTCCTACGTCTTTTTTTTTTAATTGCTGCATGGATACATATTAACCTGTCTCCTATTGGTGGACATTGAAGTTGACTTCAGACTTCATTCTTACTCACACTGTGTAACTACTCACACTGTGTGAAGTTTTATAAAAGCCATCTTGAGTCCCGATCAATTTTGAGAAGTGAATTGTAAGGTCAAAAGGTGTGTAGATGTTTTACTCTGTAACGTGCTGATGAATTGGCCTCCACAGAAGTTGAGCCAATGAGCACTTTCACCAGCAATGTATCCACATCTACACCAATACACCACGTTGTCAAACTTTTTTTTTACATTTTTTGAACTTTCTTTCTTTTTTCTCTTTCTTTTTTTTTTTACAGACTGCATTTTGATTCATTGTACACAAATGCAGTACAACTTTTCATTTCTATGGTTGTGCATAATGTAGATTCATACCATTCATGTAATCATACATGTACATAGGGTAATGATGTCTGTCTCACTCCACCGTCTTTCATACCCCCACCCTCTTCTCCCTTTCACTTCCCTCAACTTAATACATAAAACATGGTTTCTACTGCATTTTTAATTTACAAGTCTCTTAACTATGAGTAGTGTTAAACATTTCTTCTGGCTCTTTGAGAACAGATTAGTTATGTTTTATAATGAGCTGTCTCTTTACCCAATTTTAAAAAATCTACATAGTGGTCTTTTTTTTCTTTTTGATTTACAGGAATTTTAATATGCTAGAGAAATTAATCTCTAATATGTAACATAAATTGGCAGTACTTTTTTCCAATTTTTATTTTTATAAAAAAGAACTTTGCTCATGATAGTTTTAGTTTTGCAATTAAAAAAATTTGGTAGCCAAATCCACCATCTTTTTCTTTTATGACTAGAAGTCCTGTCACACAGCAAAAAACTTTCCCCTTTTATAGAACTTTTATGGTTCAATATTCAAATTTAAACATTTGATCTTTTTGAAAATCTATTTTGAGCAATGCAAATGATGAGAATCTATTCTTTAGTTTTCGAACAAGTTCCTCGCAGTTCCCATACCTTTTATTTAACACTATTTTTTCTTATATATTTGAGGTACCATCTATACCAAAAACTAAAGTTTCCTCTACGTTTGCATGCAATTGCTTTCTATTGTGGTGCAATCACCTGCCTCTCTATATATAAGTGCCAGTATCACACTGTTTTAATTCTTGAGTCTATAATAATATAAAATTTATTGTAATAATGTTTTTTCCTCTCAAGTACATCCTCACTACTTCTCTTTTTCCGAGTTCTTCTGTCTATCCTTGCTTGTTTATTTCTCTGCATAAACTTTAAAATTAGTTCCAGAAACAAAAAATATGCTGCTACTTTTATTGGGATTGTGTTGTATTTGTAGATTAATTTAGCAGAAAATGGCATTTTTATGATGTTGGGTGACCCTATCCAAGAACATGGTATGACTTTCCATGTGTACAAGTCTTCTTTTTGTCCCTTAAGAGTATTTAAAACATTTATTCAAAGAAAGAACTTGCACACTTTTTCCTAGAACTTTTTAAGCTACTATAAGTGGAGTCTTATCTTTCTTGTTTCTGTGTATTAAATCTATTATCTATATGTAGGTTTTCACTGAGCCATAGCAAAATGTGATAGTTTAACTTCTTTGTTGCTAATTTTTATGCTTTTTAAAAAATTTTAAAATTTTCTTGATATATATTTTTATTTGTAGGTGGACACAATGCCTTTATTTTATTTTTATGTGGTTCTGAGGATCAAACTCAGTGCCTTACCTGTGTTAGGCAAGCGCTCTACCACTGAGCCACAACCCAGTCTCTTTTGTGCTTTTTAATTTACTTCTTCTGTCAAAATGACTTTGAGCAATACCAAAAAACAATATTAAATTAAATATTGGTGGTCAGAGCAGAAATCTTGTTTTTCATATTTTAAGGGCAATATATCTGATGCATTATTAAACAATATACTGGGTTTTGTGGTGAGAGAAATAATTTTATTATGCTGGGAATATTTTCATCTCACCCATTTAATTAACCAACTCTGCAATTATTTCTTAAGATCAAGAATAGTTACTGAATTTAAGCAAATCCTTTTTCAAAACCCATCAAGGTAATCATAATATTGATTTATTTAGATGTATTAATATAATGATTATAATAATACTTTTCCTCACAAGTCATTTTTATATTGTTGAAATATATTACTGGATAGTATTTTAAAATGAGCTATTGAAGTCTGATCACTAAAATTTCTTTTGTGCTTGCATCAAAAAACATAAGTAAGATCATTTTTATAGATTTTGGTGCCATCTTTGTTGAATTTTTTCAAATTATGCTTAGTTCATAAAATGGTGAGAGCTTTCTTTTATCTGGAACAGGTTAACTAGCCCAAGAATTGTTATTATTACTATTACTACTAATGTTATTTAGGACAGATAGAAGTTTCTAGTATTGTTTTAGGATAGGCAGAGAGGATCCTAGTATGACCATCTAGCTTTGGTGATTTTGAAGGAAGTTCTTTATTAGCTTCCTGCATTCCTGCTATAGTAATTATTTATTTCTCCCTTCTGTAGTTAGTTATCTTGATGAATTCTCCCCCACCCCCAAATTATTCCATTTCAAGATTTCCTAACAGGTTCATTTAGTTGAGAATGTCATTGCATATGATACTTTTGGGGTTTTATGCATTTGTAGTTATTTTTCTCTTCCATGTCTTGTTTCTGTATTTACTTCTTCTTTCATTTTCTCTGATAAGGTTACTAAGTAGTTCATTTATTTTATTGGTTTTTCTCTATGTTTCAACCTTCACATTTGTGTATCAATTTTAAAATT
The DNA here is from genome assembly GCA_020662805.1 of Glaucomys volans. NCBI lineage: Eukaryota > Metazoa > Chordata > Mammalia > Rodentia > Sciuridae > Glaucomys > Glaucomys volans. The sequence continues at coordinate 80,036 of JAJEJO010000571.1, read as the reverse complement.
TATATGTTTTCAAATTAATTTATGTATTAACTTTAGTAATTTTTCTAATTTCATTAACTTCTAAAGTTGGATACTTAATTCATTAAAAATTCTTCTCATTAATACAAATATGGTAGACTATCCATTTTCCAATGAACACTGCTTTGATACACATTTTCATTATCATTTTCCCAATACTCTTCAGAAATTATTTGAATTTTCCACACCTCCTCCACAGTTTTTTACTCAAATGCATCCTAGAGAACTTAGTCTCTTTCATTTAAAAAAAATTGACATTTTTTTCATATTCTTTGTCTGCAGGTTGACTTGGTATCCTTTTCTTCTCTGCAGTGTAATTTGTTGAAGAACCTGGAGGACATAACTTACAGAGTTTCCTACAGTCCAATTTTGCCAGTTGCACATTTGTGTTGGAATTCAACTTGGCTTTTTTTGACCCTTGTATTTTCTCCATATTGGCAACTACATCAGACCTGTGTTTTGTCCCTTTGGCAAGAACATGAAAGATGGTGTGCTCATTGATCAGGAGACACAGGATCTGATCATCTCTTCTTTTGTGGGGTTGGCAGCCATTGATGTTCATTGCTTAGCTCCATGAACTTGTTGCATGTGGGGGGATGGAGATCAAAATGGTGATCAAATAATTTCATCCTTTTTTAGTGGACTAGAGGAAGGCTGCATTCCTTGTTGCTCCATAACTCAGGATTCAAACAGAGAAAAATCTGTTTCTCTGTGAGGCAGTCTTTACTCCTCATTGATCCCCTGCTGTTTACCCCATTTGTCTACCTCAATCACCCACAGTCTGCCAGTATAGCGACTACATTTGAGTGCAGATTGCTCACTGACTGCCGCCTATCTTCCATTATTTGCCTGTTGCCTGCCTCTGGCCTGCCCATCACCTGCCTTTCACCTACCCAGCACCCACCAACTGAGGTTCATCTGCCGATCGTCCGCCAGTAGCCTGGAGAGCCTGCAGACCCTCAGTGGATGACCAGCTGCCTGCTGTTGCCTGGAAGTTCACTATCACAGTACCCGCAGGTTTGGTTACATGTGGCTGCCACCATTTGGGAAAAAAAAGCCAGGAACTGCAGGACTGCTGCCCTACTGACAGCACCCCGCCTCCAGGACCTCTGGCTTGACTGACAGCACACCATCTGCAGGGGTCCCTGGCCTGACTGACTGCACCACACACAGATTCAGTGCCCACGCCCTGTGCTGCAGCTCACCATTTGCCAACACGTTTGGAAGCCAGTGCAGCCTTCTTGGATTATCCGTGAATACTGTTATTAGGTGGGGCAAATCCCATCCTGAGACACCAGCTGGAGACTGGAAGCTCATTGTCAGGTACCTCTCATGCCCCAGGCTACTAAAGACTGAGAGGTTTGAATAGTATATGACTGCTATAGTGTAGATTTTTTTTTCTCCTTTGTGAAAGCTTTTAAATTTTTATTTCTTTACTTTTCTTGCTCTCTACTTTCCTTTTGTTTACCTGTTTCCTCAAGGGCTTTTTCTCACTTTTCTCATGCTAACAACCAACTTCCTTTAACTACATTTTCACTCTCCCTATAATCTAGAACTTCTTCATACTCTTTTCTTACACTATTAACAGTTACATCCTGCACCCCTCTCCATCCTCTTTGTCCTCCATTAGAAACTGCAGTCCTCATTGCAAATCTGTTTATTATACTGTAGATAGTAATTGAAATCATTCTGTCTGTTTATTATGACAATTTTGTAACAATATTGTAACAAAAAGACTACCATAGCAATAGTCTTCATAGAGGCTACTTGGTTCACAGCTGAATATTGTCTGTACTGGGTGTTGCTAATATTTGATCTACCCCCTTGAAGAAGAGGTTTTGGAAAACTGTAGGGTTACTATAAGCCTATAGGGCAGAAACTACAATATCCTCAATCTGCATTGCTAGAGGGGAAGATACATGAACAACATGACAAAAACAAGGGAGGAAATTATTCCAAACAAACCAAGATTTTACACTAATAGAATTCAATGACAGCATGGTAGAAGAAATGCCAGAAAAGGAGTTCAGAATATACATGATTAAAATGTTCAGAGAAACAAATGATGAGTTAAGAGAGCAAATGCAGGCAATGATTGACCATTCCAATAAGCAGCTGAAAGAGCAACTACAGGAAACAAAAGATCACCTCAACAAAGAGATAGAGATTCTGAAAAAGAACCAAACAGAAATCCTTGAAATGAAGGAAACAATAAACCAAATAAAAAACTCAATGGAAAGCATCACCAACAAACTAGGTCACTTGGAAGACAGAAACTCAGACAATGAAGACAAAATATTGAATCTTGGAAATAAAGTTGCCCAAACAGAGAAGATGGTAAGAAATCATGAACAGAACCTGCAAGAACTATATTGTGAACAGACCAAATTTAAGAATTATCAGGATTGAGGAAGGCACAGAGATACAAACCAAAGGAATGAACAACCTATTCAATGAAATAATATCAGAAAATTTCCCAAACCTGAAGAATGAAATGGAAATTCAACTACAGGAGGCTTACAGAACACCAAATGCACAAAATTACAGCAGATCCACACCAAGACACGTTATAATGAAAATGCCTAATGTACAAAATAAAGGTAGGATTTTAAAGGCTGTGAGGGAAAAGCAACAGCTTACATATAGGGGGAAACCAATACAGATAGTAACAGATTTCTCAACCCAGACCCTAAAAGCTAGAAGGGCCTGGAACAAATATATTTCAAACTCTGAAAGAACATGGTTGCCAACCAAGAATCCTATATCCAGCAAAACTAACCTTCAGATTTGAAGACAAAATAAAATCCTTCCATGACAAACAAATGTTAAAGGAATTTACACATAGAAAGCCTGCGCTACAGAACATTCTCAGCAAGATATTCCATGAGGAAGAAATGAACAACAACAATGTCATCAAAGGGAGAAGCTATCCTAAAAGAAAAGCCAATTAAAGGAGAAACCAAGTCAAGTTAAAAACCAAATCTAAGCCAAAATGACTGGGAATACAAATCATATCTCAATAATAACCCGGAATGTTAACGCCCTAAACACATCAATCAAAAGACATAAACTGACAGATTGTATTAAAAAGAAAGACCCAATAATATGCTGCATTCAAGAGACTCATCTCATAGAAAAGAACATCCACAGACTAAAGGTGAATGGATGGGAAAAAAACAACCATGCATGTGGACTCAGTAAAAAAGCAGGGGTTTCCATCCTTATATCAGATAAAGTGGACTTCAAGCCAAAGTTAGTCAGAAGGGATAAAGAAGGTCATTTCATACTGCTTAAGGGAAACATAAATCAGCAAGACATAATGATAATAAATATTTATGCCCCAAACAATGGCCCATCCATGTACACCAAACAAATCCTTCTCAATTTCAGGAATCAAATAGACCACAACACAATAATTATGGGTGACTTTAACACACTACTGTCACCACTGGATAGATCTACCAAACAAAAATTAAACAAAGAAGCCATAGAACTCAATAACACAATAAATAACTTAGACTTAACAGACATATATAGAATATTCCATCTATCAATGAGTGAATACACTTTCTTCTCAGCAGCACATGGCTCCTTCTCTAAAATAGACCATATGTTATAGCACAAAGCAGCCCTTAGTAAATGCAAAAAAGTAGAGATACTACCTTGTGTTCTATCAGATCATAATGGAATGAAATTAGAAATCAACAACAAAATAAACAACAAAAACTACTCCAACACCTGGAGACTAAATAACATGCTATTGAATGAAGCTTGAATAACAGAAAACATCAGGGAGGAGATAAAAAAAATTCTTAGAGGTAAATGAGAATGACAATACAACATATCACAATCTCTGGGACACTATGAAAGCAGTATTAAGAGGAAAATTCATTGCATTGAATGCACTCAAAAAAGATTAAAAAGTCAACAGCTCAATGACCTAACCTTACATCTCAAAGACCTAGAAAAAGAAGAACAGAACAACACCAAAAGTAGTAGAAGACAGGAAATAATTAAAATCAGAACTGCGATCAGTGAAATTGAAACAAAAGAAACAATTAAAAAAATTGACAAAACAGTTGGTTCTTTGAAAAAGTAACCAAAATAGATAAACCCTTAGCCACACTAACAAAGAGAAGGAGAGAGAAAACTCAAATTACTAAAATTCATGATAAACAAGAAAATATCACAACAGACACCATTGAAATACAAAACATAATTAAAAGCTACTTTGAAAACCTATACTCCAATAAAATAGAAAATCCTGAAGACATCGGCAAATTTCCAGAGACATATGATTCTCCCAAACTGAACCAGGAGGACATACACAATTTAAACAGATCAATTTCAAGTAATGAAATAGAAGAAGCCATCAAAAACCTACCAACCAAGAAAAGCCCGGGACCAGATGGATTCTCAGCAGAGTTCTACAAGACCTTCTAAGAAGAACTTATACCAATACTTCTGAAAATATTTCATGAAATAGAAAAGGAGGGAACCCTTCCAAATTCATTCTATGAAGCTTGTATCACTCTGATACCAAAATCACACAGACACATCTGGAAAGAAAACTTTAACCAACTAAAACTTTAGACCAACATCTCTGATGAAGGTAGATGCAAAAATCCTTAACAAAATTATGGCAAATCACTTACAAAAACATATTAAGAAGATAGTGTACCCCGATCAAGTGGAATTTATCCCAGAGATGCAAGGTTGTTTCAACATCTGGAAATCAATAAATGTAATTCATCACATCAATAGACTTAAGGTTAAGAACTATATGATTATTTTGATAGATGCTGAGAAAGGATTTGACAAAATCCAACACCCCTTCATGCTCAAAATACTAGAAAAAATAGGGATGGTAGGAACATACCTCAACATTGTAAAGGCTATTTATGCTAAGCCCACTGCCAACATCATTCTTAAGGGAGAAAAACTGAAAGCATTCCTTCTAAAAACTGGAACAAGACAGGGATGCCCACTGTCACCACTTCTATTCACCACTTCTATTCTATTGTGCTGAAAATACTAGCCAGAGCAATTAAACAGACCACAGATATTAAAGGAATATGAATAGGAAAAGAAGAACTCAAGCTGTCACTATTTGCTGATAACATGATCCTATATTTAGAGGATCCAAAGACTTCCACCAGGAAACTTTTAGACCTAATTAATGAATTTAGTAAAATAGCAGGATATAAAATAAACACACATACATCAAATGCATTTATCTACATAAGTGATGAATAATCTGAAAATGAAATGAGGAAAACAACTCTGTTCATAATAGCCTCAAAAAAGAAATAAAATTCTTGGGAATCAATCTAACAAAAGAGGTGAAAGACCTCTACAATGAGAACTACAGAACATTAAAGAAAGAGAGGAAGACCTTAGAAGATGGAAAGATCTCCCATGTTCTTGGATAGGCAGAATTAATATAATCAAAATGGCCATACTTCCAAAGGTGCTATACAAATTTAATGCAATTCTAATAAAAATACCAATGACATTCCTCATAGAAATGGAGAAAGAAATCATGAAATTTATCTGGAAGAACAAAAGACCCAAAATAGCCAAAGCAATCCTGGGCAGGAAGAATGATGCAGGAGGTATCACAATACCAGACCTTAAAACTCTACTATAGAGCAATAGTAACTAAAATGGTATGGTACTGGCACCAAAATAGACAGGTAGACCAATGGTACAGAATAGAAGACCCAAAGACAAACCCATGTAAGTACAGTTATTTCATACTAGACAAAGGAGTCAAAAACATACAATGGAGAAAAGATAGCCTCTTCAACAAATGGTGCTGGGAAAACTGGAAATCCATAAAGCAATAAAATGAAATTAAACCCCTATCTCTCACCCTGTACAAAACTCAACTCAAAATGGATCAAGGATCTAGGAATTAAACCTGAGACCCTTCACCATATAGAAGAAGTAGTAGGCCCAAATCTTCTTCATGTTGGCTTAGAACCAGACTTCTTAACATGACCCCCAGAGCGCAAGAAATAAAAGGAAGAATCAATTAATGGGATGGATTCAAACTAAAAAGATTTTTCTCAGCAAAAGAAACAATCAATAATGTGAAAAGAGCCTGAAGAGTGGGAAAAAATCTTTTCCACACACACTTCAGACAGAGCACTGATCCCCAAAATTTATAAAGAACTTGAAAAACTTTACACTAAAAATACAAAGAACTCAATCAATAAATGGGCTAAGGAACTGGGCAGACACTTCACAGAACATGATATACAAGTGATCAACAAATATATGCAAAAGAGCTCATCATCTCTAGGAATTA
>JAJEJO010000571.1:0-73605 GCA_020662805.1 Glaucomys volans | reverse complement strand
ATAAGTGTTGGTGTGGATGTGGGGAAAAAGGCACACTCATACATTGCCGGTGGAGTTGTAAATTGGTGCAGCCACTTTGGAAAGCAGTATGGAGATTCCTCAAAAACTTGGAATGGACCCACTATTTGACCCAGCTATCCCACTCCTCAGTTTATACCCAAAGGTCATAAAATCAGCAAAGTATAGGGATGCAGCCACATGTATGTTCATAGCTGTTCAATTCATAATAGATAGATTGTGGAACCAACCTAGATGCCCTTCAATTGAAGAATGAATAAAGAAACTGTGGTATATATACACAATGGAATATTACTCAGCCATAAAGAAGAATAAAATTATGGCATTTGCTGGTAAATGGGTGGAGTTGGAGAATATCATGCTAAGTGAAATAGCCAAGCCCAAAAAACCAAAGGCCAAATGTTTTCTCTGATCAGTGGATGCTGATATCTAATGAGGGGTTATGGGAGGATAAGAAAAGAATGGAGGAAGTATGGATAGTGTAGAGGAAAATGGAATGGGAGGGGGTGGGGGAAGGAAAGATAGAAGACTGAGACAGACAGTATTACCCTAGGCATATATAAGATTATATGAATTGTGTGAATCTACATTATTAAAAAAAGAGATATATTCCCTCCTATGTAATTATATCAAAATGGGTTCTACTGTCATGTATAATTAAAAAGAACCAAAAAAAAGAAAATAGATAAATAAATATGTTTTTGCACACATACAAACATATGCACAAATGGTATAAATTATTTATCTTTAAAAAATCCTATGTAACAGATTAAAAAATAAATTTATTACTTGTATTAAATTTTAATAGAAGAGATGTTATAAAGAGATGTTTTTCCTTATCTGCCAGTCATAAAGACAGGGTAAATCTTCAGGCCTTTCCCTTGGTCAGTTTTAGTTGATTTACTACTATTATTTGAGAATGAACAATTTGTTTTTAAGAAAAAAAATCACATTTCATGGGTTTAAACATATTTTGTGGGTTTCGATCAACTGCAGTTATGATCTATGTGAAGCTCAAGTTGTTCTGTTTTTGGCCAATGAGCATCCCTTCATGTTGGGCCCTGGGTCCTGTGGATACAGCTCTAGGAGACATTGGTAGTTTCCCTGCTTTCTAGTGTGATAGAATGTTCCAGGCTCACCTTGTACATTTCCTGCTCCAGACCTAGACCAGCTATTTCTCCAACAAGCCCCTTTCCTTTAGTGAGAAACTGTATTTTCCCCAGTGCAGCAGCACATGCCTATAATCTGAGCCCCTTAGAATGCTGAAGCAGGAGGATCACAAGCTCAAGACCAGCCCCAACAACCTAGTGAGGCCCTAAGCAACTTAGCAAGATCCTGTCTCATAAAAAAAAAAAAAAAAAAAAAAAAAAGACTTGTGTTTCAAGATCACCAAGTGGATGTTAGGAATACTCATTATTAATGTGGGAGTCTCTTCAGTGGACAGAACTCATGCACATTCTAATTCTAATTTAAAGTTAGTATCACTTTTTTCCCGTAAAAGTTTTCAGTATTATATTTACTCATCTCCTTTTTTCTCACACTAAAAACCCTAATTCTCAAGGACATAGGGGATAATAGAATTAGAATATTCCATAATTACTCATCTACTTTGACTCACATTATATGCATAATAGTCTCAGAATCATGCCGATACACTTACTGAAAAAAGTTTCAAAATGATTTTGCATATGTTCTCCCAATCCCCTTATTTTTGATAATGGCATTATGTATGTTATCTGAGGATGTAGCCATTATATACAGTATTCTTCCCCTTTGAAGCCCTTATTCATTCCTGTGATAAGCAACTAGATTTAATATTCTCTACAGTCTTTGTGATGTCTCCTTACTCATTTTAATTTCTGAAACTAATTTTTCCATTGAATTAATAAAAAAGTGTTCACAGAACAGTTATTCTTTGGTTTCTTGCATACTGAAGATAGCTGAATGTGTGCAAAAGTGGGTTTTTCTGAATGTCAAGTATTTGATTTTCATTTTCATTGCATGGATATCCTGAACTCGTCTCTCCTTTTTGGAGGGAGGCATAAACTACTGCTGTCAAAAAAATCTGTTGATAATTTACTCTTGTGCCTTTGTAAATCACTTGCTATTTTTGCCTAAAAGCACAAAGGATGTTTTTCCTCCTTTCTCTAAACTCCAGTAATTTAACTAGAATACTTTTCCATATTGTTCCTTATTGTTGATTCTGCATAATTCTCAGATACTTGCTGTGTTCTTTTAGTATTTGGTATTAAATATTTTAACTTTTAAAATTTCAGCTAATTTTATTGAACTACAGAATTTAGTATTTATTCTGTTCCCCTGTGCCAGTTTTCTTTTCAGGTTTACTTACTATCTACCGAATGTGGCGTGCCTTTCTTCAACACACTTACTTTTTCTAAAGTCCTTTCTGTTCACCCATTGCTTTTCTATTTTAAAATATTTCCTCCTGTATGGTAATCTGTTTCTCTTGAAGCATTTTCATTGTGCTCATTTGTTCTTGTATTCCTTCTAGTTTAGTCTTTATTTCTGAAATGAGACTTTCTTTTATTTTCACCTTTTTGTCCTGAAGTCTGTCATCTCATTTCTGATATTTTATAATTCTGATTGGTGTTGATTTTGTGCAATCATGTTTATGCCATTGTTATTTTTATTACCTTTATTAAATGTTATGTACCATCATATTTTATTTATACAGTGTTTTACCTTGTGCAATGACCTTCACCTCCTTACTTGTTCTGAGACATGTTACAAATGCCCCAGTTTTTAGGGTGTCCTTTTGGTATAGGATGACAACTCACCTTCTGCGTCTCCCGTCTTTCCTTCCTCTGTCCTGATTTTAATGTCTTCTACTGTTCATCACGATGTTAAATTCGCTTCCCAGAAGGAGGCATGATTTGGGGTAGCTTTTTAAGCTTCACAGAGCACCCTCTTCTATTTTTGTTTGTTAATTATTTCTTTTAAAATTTTCTTTTTCTTAAGTGCTGGGAATGGAACCCAGGGTCTCAGACATACTAGCCAAGTGCTATGACACTGAGTCACACCCCAGCCCTTATTTATTTATTTTTTTTAATTTGTTTTGTTTTGGCCTTTATTTCTCCTCTCTTCTTTCCTCCCCATTTTTCATTAATTCATTCATTTTGGACAATGTGTTTGTGTAGTGCTAAGAACCACGGCAGCTTGCTCTGAGATTGCCTGGCTCTGTTCTTCCCACTTCAATCTGAACCCTGTCTTGCCTTGGGCTCTGTGGTACCCCTCCCTCTTCAATTTTGATTCTATTTTCCACAGTTTCTCCTCAGTGTAAATCTCTGTCCTGGAAGGGAGCTCTGGGACGTCACTGTTGAGAGTTTACAGAGTTTGGACTCATCACATGCCTTCAGATCTTCCTGTGGGCCCCTGGCCTTCAATTACTGTGGAGTGGAGCAAATGCTTCCCTGGCTGGGCAGCTACTCTGGTTTTGCTCTGAGGGGCTTTGCCTTCACTTGACTGCATTTGGGAATTCAGGAATACCTTGCCATCTAGTTTTTAATATAAATCATGCCTATGGGAATTGGGTTTCACTCTATGGAGATTTAGAAAGATTAAAATAACCACCACTGATAACCATGGTGACAATGTTATCATCTTCCCAGAATCCCCTCTGAATTTGTTTCTCTTTTCTTTCCCTCCCTCCCTCCTTCCTTCCTTCCTTCCTCCCTCCCTCTTTCTTTCTTTCTTTCTTTCTTTCTTTCTTTCTTTCTTTCTTTCTTTCTTTCTTTCTTTCTTTTCTTTCTTCTCTCTCTTTCTTTCTTTCTTTCTTTCTTTCTTTCTTTCTTTCTTTCTTTCTTTCTTTCTTTCTTTCTTTCTTCTTTCTCTTTCCTTAATACAAGAGTTAAAAGAAGTTTTATCACTGGTGAGAATACTATTTTTTTTAAATGTTTGTTTTTAATTTTCAGAAAGAATGGACCTTGGGGCTGGGGTTGTGGCTCAGTGGTAAAGCATTTGCCTAGTATGTGTGAGGCACGGGGTTCCATTCTCAGCACCACATATAAAATAAAATAAAGGTCCATCAACATCTAAAAAAAATTTAAAAAATGAACCTTTAATTTTCAGGTGTTATCATTACATTCCTAGATTTATCATTAGCTTTCTAGTTATGCTGGATGGTTTTTGGTGCAAAGGTGTTATGACCCTCATATTTTCATCATGGAAATGTACTACTTTTGTATTTTAAAGTTTCCTTTTTTGGTTTTCTTTAAATAATTCTGAATCAAAATTATTTACCTTTTGTTTGTATTTCCCACAACATTTTTTAAAAATTTAAAAAATTTGCATAGTAATTGTCTTTTAAGAGGATTAAAACTTAAAATTTTCACTTCTATTTTTGGTAGGCAGAATTATGGTCTCCAAATCTGCCCCTATCTAACACCTCAGAACCTATTTATGCTATTTTAGACGGATGGCAAAATCCAGGTTGAGGGTTTCGTCAGTGTTGCTAGCCAGCTGACCTCAAATTAGAGAGGGTACCCTCCACGGAGGGAGAGGGGGCACCGTCACCTTCACATTCTAAATGGTGAATATGGAGGCAGGAAAGGCAGAATTAAAGGGAAAGTACAAGAAGGGCACTATCATATTGCTGGCTTTGGAGATGGAAGGGGCCATGACCAGAAGAAGTCAGGCAACATTTAGAAGCAGGAAAAGGCAAGAGAACTGTTTCTCTGCCAGGGCTTCCACAAAGGAATGAGGCTCTGCAGACACCTTGGTTTTAGGCTAGTTTTTCAGAATTCTGACCCCAGAACCATAAGGTAATGAATTCACTGTTTTAAGTCACTAAGTTTGTGGTAACTTTTATGAATGCAATATTATTCACACATTTATCATTGCTGGAGCTCTACATTCCTTTGTGTAAATCCAGATTTCCATTTGGTATCACTATCCTTCTACCTGAAGAGCTTCCTGTAAAATTTCTTGTGAGAAAGTTCTAATATCTGAAAAAGTCTTTGTATCACTCTCTATTTTGAAAGATGTTTTCATTGGGTGTAGAATTTGTGTTGAGTGTTTTTTTGTTGTTGTTGTTGTTTAAGTATTTTATAGATTTCACCTCCTGGTCAGGTGGTGTGTATAATTTCTACTAAAAAGTATGATGTCATTCACATTTCTGTTACTTTATGCTAATGTGTCCCCCTCCTTGCTTTGTTAAAAAATATCTCTTTATCATTGGTTTTGAGAAATCTTATTATGTGCCTTGGTATAGTTTCTGATGTTTGTTTCATGTGTTGTTCATTGACATTTTTGGTTCTGTAGCTTTATAATTTTCTTCAAATTTGGAAATATTTCAGTCATTTTTTCAAATATTTTTATTCCTCCTTCTTCTTCAAAGACTTATCTTATACCAACATTAAATCATTTAATATTGTCCCAAATGTCACAGATGCTCTCTTAATTTCTTCTGTTTGTGTTTTATTTGGATAAGTTCTATTATAATTTGTTCAAGTTTATTAATCTTTTCTTCTTCAGTATCTAATCTATAAATCTCCTTGAGTATGTTTTTATTCAGAGACTTTATGCTTCTTCTCTACATGTTCCATTTGAATATTTTAAAAAATCCATCTTCTGTCTCTTTCCTAATCACGCTAATGCTTCCCTTTATGTTCTTAAGAATGTCATATTTATAAAAGATTTTTAAAGGTGTTTATACTAATCTATCTCCTCCATCTTAACTGGATCTATTCAAAGTGATTGGATTTTCTCTTAATTACAGTTTATCTTTTCTTGCTTCTTTGCATGTTTATTAATATTTTATTGGATACTGAACATTGTGAGTTTTACATTGTGGCATAATATGTTTTATTATATCCTTTTGGAGAGCAGAACTTTGTTCTGGTGTACAACTGTTATTTTGAACCAGTTTGATTCATTTGCAACTTGCTTTTACTTTGTTAAGTCAGGTCCAGAAAATCCTTTATACTAAGAATAATTTTATTTTACAAAGGTGAAAGCCATCTGAGACCATATCAAATTCCATGTGAATGACAAGATTTATCCACACTGGCTCATCTTTGGGAGCAACAGAAATTGCTTGGCCTGCTATGGCCCATTCTTTCTTTTCCTGGCCTCTGGAGATTTCTACTTGTGCATGTGACTATGACTCCTTAACCAAGAGTGAAGGGGACTCTGTATGTTTTGTGGAGCCCTCACTCTGTGCATCTCCTTCTGTCCCTGGTGGTACCTAGACATCAGAGATTCCTGGAACTACTCTCTGATCTTCTGTTCAGCAAGGCTGGTTGACTCTGGGTTAATGCTCTCTGAGCTGAATTCTAGAATCTGCCCCCCAGGTAGTAAGCTGTTGAAATTGTAGGGCTCACCAGATTTGCTCCCTTTTGCTCAAGAATCAGTGCTGTGCTGATTTTTAGCCAATGTATGAAAACAGTAATTTTATCTATTTTGTCTACTTCTCTATGAGGAGGGCTATTTCCATAGCAATTAATCCTTTAAGCAGAGAAACAAGTATCACTCACTCCTTTAAGGACAAATTTTCATAGTCTAAATAATGAGATGAAAGCCCTGCTTCAGTATGTTCTGAAAGTGTATTAAAAGTATATGCTGTTCTATGCACACACATGGATGAGTGTGTGTGTGTGTGTGTGTGTGTGTGTGTAAAAGAAAAAGGGAGGACTTCTGGCTTAGTATGGGTAGTTTGGCTTTCCTAAAATCTGATGATGAGATTAGCACTTGGGTGCAGGTAGTTTATTTGGAAATTAATTCCATGAAATTATGGGAGGTAGTGGGTAGAGTGAGACAGATCAGGAGGAAAAACATTCAGGTACAAAATGGAGTTTCATTCTGCTGTGATGTCTAAGAAGTATATGGAACCATGTAGCAAAAGAACTGGGAGCTGGGTTTTCTCTGGAAGTATCAACTCCTCTGTACTCCCTGGCTTTATTTGCTCTTGTTCTGATCAAACTCGTGTGGCAGTGGCAAGAGCCCTGGGGTTAGAACATGTAAAGAAGTCAGGCACAATCTTGACGTGGGTGCTGGCAGTGCATGAGGAATTGCGGATTCTCACTAAAGCTGCAGCTGAAGTCAAAGTGAGCTGAGGAGCTGTGTACAGGCACAAGACATGTCTGCTGCAGGGTAATTTGGGAATCAGAACATGGTGTGACCTCAGGACAAGATCAAGAAAGCAAGTCTGAGTAGGCCATATCCAAGGCTTGGTCTTAACAGAGTTTCCTGTTGAAATGCGTAACCTTGGAGATGAAGGGATCCTATGGCAAGGCTGTAAGTTTAATCATTTACACATTTGCCACCAGAGGACAACAAATGAAAAATATAGCAGAGTGAACGTCTGGTGGAGGGTGGAGCACTCATTCGATATGGAAGACCAGTACTCTCTTGGGGAATAGACTTCCTTTGGCTTGGATTCTGGAGCCTCTTTTCCAACCATTTAATATTCTACATCTCTTCCCCTCACTCCTCGAGTTCCGGTGTCTTTTTGTCCCACAAAACAGCACCCAAAGGTATAGTTCCAGTGAGAGTAATCTTAAGCCTTCAGATTTGTCCTGGCTAACCAGATGCTGACCTGCTGTCATCCTTGAAGAATACTTCTTAAAAGACTTGATGGTTGTTTAAAAGCTACACAACATGGAAAAATGATTTCACAACCTACTTCTGCCCAAGTTCTTAATCTCCACTTCTTCCATGTAGGAGGAGGCATTTCCCAGGGGTCTCCCTATTTTAAACAGACCAGGTCAAACTCTACAGGCACCCCGGACATCTTCTCCTTGAAACTCAGACTCTCTCTCCTAGAATTCAAGACCTTATCATAAAGTCTTCTCTGGATCAAAATCATCAACCTTGAATTCTTGACTTCACAGCTAACAGGAGAAAGTATAACGGGTGAAACAGAGATGGAGTCTTATTCATGATGAAGTAACTGGGAGACCAGGAAATATATCAGAATGTTTTGACATTGATAGTTGAAATCTTGATCTGTCCATAATGACAGGTTGGTGCCTAGGCCAAAAAAGAAGATGTTAGTTATGGTTTTAGGAAGCACTTGCACATTGAGGCTATGATCTGGTCTCCTGGCAGAGTCCTGTGCCATTCTAGAACTTCATTTTATCAGCATGTTAGGAGAATAGAGTCAATTGATCACTTTGTCCATCATCCTTCTGTGACCGATCTTAACTTCTGAATGAACGAATAAGAATCCCCAGTAGTACCTTTGTGAATGTACACAGTTTTCAGAACACATTGGGTAACATTAGCCAAATTAGCCTGTATTAGAGTGGAGTTCGAGGGCATGAATTGAATTGCATCTGGATATTACATAGAGCACTCAAGTTCTACATCTTTTCACTATAGGTAATCATCATATTTAAGAGTGGAACCAAGGGCTGGCCCCAGAAGTGATTGTGAAGCCATTCAAGACAATAGATCTAGTCTGAACACTCAGAAGTGTTAGAAACAATGAAAGATCTATAGGTTTGGGGTAGTTGATTCAGGTCAATAGTTTTAGAGGGCAAGGATTTTCTTGATGGATGGTGGTTAGCTGGGGGTGATGGGTAGAATTAGATAGGAAAGAATAATTTTGATTGGTCGGTTTAGCTAAAACTGAGCTGGTATGAACTCAGAGTATGGTCCTTCTCACACTCTGCTTTATATTATAGTGAGTGCCCCATCCAGATGCTAAGCACTTTAGGGGATAATGTAGTGTTGCGTAATTTTCTTTAACCATCATGCCACCCAGAACAATGTTTTGCTCATAGCATGTTTCCTAACTGGCTGAAAACTCTCCCTACATATCGTCCATTTCATTTGGTCTGGCATAAATAATGCTAAGTGCTAGTTCATGTAAACTACATTTGACAAATCAGTGTTAAATGTTTTATGATTTATTATACCTGGCAATATTTACTAAACCCATTTTACTCTTTAAAAAGTAAATCAAGAACATATTTGCAGGAGGTGTGTGAATTTTAAATCACTTTCACCCACATTAAATGGTCTCATTTAATTTAATGAGAATAGTCTCATTTCCATTAGGAAGTTCTCTTGTGTTTTACTACCTCAATGCCCAAAAGAGGGAGTCAAGTTTATACCCCAACAAAGGGGCAGAGTTCCATCGAACGTGGGCTGCCCATGTTATATTGAAAATTCCATCCTGCATTGATTACTGGTCTCAATAAACACATTATGAAGGTTTTTATGGCTACCAGGGTTTGAGAATTATTAGAAAATATAATGAAAAAAATATTGAATATTGCTATGTGATCGCTCCCTACACTTTTTTTTTTGTTTTAAAGAGTTGGTTAAAATAGTAATGTTCACCTTTAATATCCCAATACACTACAGTTATTATAAAACTAAGAGACACACACAACTTTAAAGAGCAGCCAGGAAGCCCAGGTTTGATGCTTTCCAGATGACTCTGTGTCAGAAAAAGTGATCTCTCAATCTCAAGGCCATCAGTGCACCGGGGGCGGGGGGGCAGGGGACAGTGAGGACAGGCACACTCACTTCACACGGAACATCCCCGCCAAGATCTGACATTTACTAAATATTGAAAATACATGAATCGTGAAACTATAGAACAATGCTTACGGACTGCAAATTAGTGTGTGTTCGTGTTATCACGCACATGTGTAGGACAGAGGGGGTGTTGATATAACAGATTGACTTCTATGGTCTTTCTTCTTAAGAATTCAATGGAGAGTTCTGGGTCTTCAAATTACTTTTGAGGTTAATAATTATTTTTCATTTGTGACTAATATGATGAGGTAAGAGGGCTTTATTCTAATGGACTTTTAAAGCATTCTTTACTGGAAAATGCATTCCCTGAAGAGAAGTTACACAGAAGTCTGCAGCAGAGGGATCTGATACACATTGGCTTCATGGTTTGGGCTTGGCTGATACTACATTCCCCAGAATTCCCATTACTGTATGTTTCCAGGAAGGATGGGCCACAGGAGGAAGGTGGGAAATTCACAGGATGGCAGTGAGCCGATCAGTGAACTGATCTGTGAACCCTCCTTAGTGGTGTGGGGCATAGTAGCTGCTTCACCTTCCAGAATTCTCCTTCGGCTTCTCCAGGAATATGCATTTAGCTCTATGATGAAGGGCTCTGGATGTCAATCCCATTGATGTCAGAGTCAAGAAGAACTGACACAGGGCTCAGTCTGTCGTTCTGGGGCTGTAGCTCATGCTTGTGGATCTCCTCCTTTTGTCCATCTTTCCTCCTAATTGCCTGACCTGTGGACTTCAAGCTCCAGGGAATTGCTGTAAAGTGTGTGTGTGTGTGTGTGTGTGTGTGTGTGTGTGTAAAAGAAAGAGAGAGAGAGAGAGAGAGAGAGAGAGAGAGAGAGAGAGATTAGAATTCACACAAGGAAGCAAAACAGTAGGATATTCATGTACAGCTGACTCGCCATGTCAGTGGGTTCTGCATTGGCAGATTCCACCAGTCTTGAATAGGGAATATTCAGAGAAATAAACAAGAAAGAAATTGCATGCGTACTGAACACGTAGAGACTTTTTTTCTTGTTTTTCTCTAAAAATGCAGCAAAACAACTATTTATATTGCATTTATGTTGTATTAAGTGTTATAAAAAATCCAGAGATGATGAAATATATGGGAAGATGAGCATAGGTTGTATGCAAATACTATGCTATTTTATATAATGGATTTCAGTATCCATAGATTTTGTGTCTGCAGGGGAGACCTGGAACCAATGCCCTATGGATATCAAGAGATGACTGTGTAGATATGTAGACACACATGTCTACATACACATGTACACACATAGGTGTATCCACACACATATACATATGTATATACTGTTGCTTTGCCTCTGTGAGTGACTCCCAATTAATGTGCCATCTCTATATGTCACACTGATATTGGAGCTTGATTTGAAGGCTCAGACTTGTTATCATTTTTGTTGTTGAAACACATTCTTCATTTCATTTTGGGTGATCTGTATTGGTGAAAGTGCTCTTGTAGTGGTTTTCCAGTTCTTCCCTTAAGGGACTACTTTAAAAGAGCTACAGTTGTGAAATCTGGGAAGATTTCCAAGACTCTTTTCTTAACCTCTCCTTGCTCCTCTTCTCCACTGGTGTTTCTCTACTGAAATGTCTACTTTCTGCCTACAGAAAGGAGATTACGTTTAAGAGAGTGGTTGTGGAAACAAAATAATTATTTATTCTATGATTTAAAATCAGGCTTTAGAGAAGAAAATGCCAAAAAAAAAAAAATTTCCAGTGGTCAATCCTGAGAACTTGGTCTGAAGTTTGAAAATCACATTATTAGTGTTGCACATGGAAAGTTGCCTCAATTCTCTCTTGGTTTCTTTTTCACTTTGATATAGTCTTTGGGATGCAGGACACAGTTGGATACAGGATTCTAGACCTGATGACCTGGACTGTCAACTCCTTTGTTACTTCATCACTCACAAGAGGGGACATTTGGAGTTTTGTTGATAGATTGGCTTGTATATGAACAAACTTAAGAGTGATCCAGCTTTCTCGTCCAAATCAACATTGGCTTGGCGATGCTGACAGTAGCAAAAATTGCTTGTGATTGCAACAGTGATTACCTTGAGCCGTAGGGAGCAGAACTGCTCTCTCTCCTCAACTGACGTGGTGCTCTGCCATTAACGTCATGGGCAGTCATCCTGAGGTTGCCAAGTGCTTGAGACCAGATGGGAAAGCGCACTGAGTTTGGGTTGATTTGGAGCTTCTTGAAAGCCAATCCAATTTCTAAGAATTTAAATCATAACAGCTCACTTTAACAAAGTGCTGATACAGGCTCGGTGCCAAGCATTTTACAGGCATTTTCTCATTACAGCAACTCTCTGAGGAAGGTATTACTATCCCCAAGTTAGAACTGAGAGCATGAGGACTCAAGGGGCCAAATGACTTCTCTCAAAGTTACATGAGTAAGAACTTGGAGAGCTAGGATTTGAACCCAGAATGTTGAATCCAAAGTCCATGTGTGTAATCTCCATGCTGCACTGGAAACTGGGAGAAGTCCAGTGAGAAGGAATGAAACACCCCTTATTGCTGACTTATAGTAATAGAAGATTGTTCTACTACACCCCTCATCCTACTTCACCCCAAATCTGAAGCCTTTTTCATGGTCAGAGAAAAGACTTCAGAAGAACTGGACATGCATATTTATCACTGTTACACACAGAGGAAAAAGTAAATTGCACTCAGCAGGTGAGTGAGTGCCACACAGGCACTGCCTGCAGTCTGCCTCATAGCTGGAGCCTGGTTCTCTACTAGGACAACAGTTTAGAGCAACTGTGTCATTTCTCTGAAGCTTCACTAAACAAATGGGGAACTTATGCATACACATTTTTCTCAGGCTATTAAATTACTCCTAAATTAGGGGGTGGGAGTGAGGCAGAGTGAAAAGATTCTACTTCCTTTAGCAAGACAAGCAAACAAAAAAATCTGGTCCACATGATTCCAGTCAAATATGTTAAATGCCCTGTTACCTACCTAGAAAGCACATTTTCTGCTCCATGTTAAACTGTCAGGGCTTGTTCTGCTGAGCGGTCTGTGCAGAGGAAAGCCAGTCATGCAGGCTGCTCTCCAGGCCGGCAGCCCCACTCAGACCAGGCCCACTGTGCAGCCCGCCCCTGCTGGTTCTCATTAACATTCCCGCTGCCTTCTCATTGATAATGAAATAAAATCAATATGATGACTCTCGCTTGACTTATAATTTATGACTTTCAGCATTACCTCTTTCTTTCAGATCCGTGAGAACTAATGAGATAGATTCGAAGTCAGAATTCCAGTTGGTGGTGCCACTATTTTGAAAGCACTAGTGTTCCAATGTGGTGTCCGGGTGTCATCACTCTCCTGTCATTGTTTTCTCTTTAGGAAATCCATTTACTCCTGAGACATAGATTAGGGTCTCTCTGGGTTGGATGACCCATGTAAATTCCACGTGGTCCTTCTCTCAGGGAGGTTGGAGTCCGCACAGGAGACCTATGGCTCTGAATGACCTGCAATCATCAGATGGCTCAAGTGCATTGGAGCTCTCTGGGGAAACCAGTCTCTGACTGGGAGAAAGAATTCCAAGGAAGTCTTTATAGAAGAAGATGACTGAGCTGAATTTTGAAGGAGGTAAAGGAAAAGAGGCTTGAGAAGCAAGCTATGGGAATTGAAATGACTTGAAGTAGTATGCATAGACTAAAGGCATGTGTGGGGGCATGTGGAAAAGCAGACAAGAAGTCCAGAGGAACCTTGAATACCAAGCTAAGTAATTTTCATGTTGTGGGAAATAGCAACTATGGAATCATCTGAGGCTAGGAAGAAACACAATCAGATTGGTATTTTAGGAAGCTCTGTTAATGTTGAAGATGGGTTCAAGCATCCAGGCTGCAGATATGGAGACTGGTTAGAAACCTCTGCATTACTTATTTTATTATTGTTACTTTTTGCAGTGGTGGGGAAAGAACCCAGGGCTTTGCACATGCTAGGCAAGAGCTCTATCACTGAGCTCCAACCACAGCCCCAGTCTTGACAGGAAATGATGGAAAAAATGAGGAGCCAGTAAGCAGACTAAAAATGGTGTTCCTTGAGGTAGGGATAGATCTAGGAATGAGGACATTCAAACATGGAATTCTAGACCATGGTGTGTGTGTGTGTGTGTGTGTGTGTGTGTGTGTGCATGTGAGAGAGAAAAGAGAGAGAGAGAGAGAGAGAGAGAGAGAGAGAAGGAGATTTTTCTTTATGAAGTAAATAACTAACAAATACTGTAGGCACATATGAAATCCAATGGACAAGCAGCCATTGGATTTGGCATGGCATTTGGTGGAGGGCTGGTGACCTTGGTGAGTTTAGTTTCGGTGAAGTGGTCTGAGTTGAGTGGGTTGAAGAGGGCGTGGGAAATGAGGATGTTGGGAAAGTAGCATGGATTGTTATTTTGAGAGGCTTAGCTGTGATGACTAGGATGACAGGTTTTTTTCTTTTTTTTTTTTCCATTTTAAAAAATGAGCAAAGAGAAAAAATGGAAATCACTGTGAAAATGGAACCAAGTCAGCTCCCTGTTGTCTTCCTAATGTTGGCTCTTTAAATCTGAGGACATACTGCAGCTTCGGAAGAATGGGCCAGTTGGACTGAGCCACCATGACGATCACTATTTTTTGTCAAGGGCAACTGTCCTGATCATTTTTCTGCATTTATGTCTAAATCCCATCGCCTCCCCCTTTACTGAAACTTCCTCGCCATGTACTTGGTTAATGCTGTGCCTTGAATTTCCCCCTAACTCTGCTGTTGACAACATCATACTCCTCTGGCTCAGGTTTTGACTCTCCTTACTCTGGGTCCTGAACTGTGGAAGGACTTTATAAGGTCATCCCGGGTTGCAGTTCCACCCCTGCCTACGAATGAGGCCAAGACATGAACCTCTCCCAGGTTAGTGGCCTCCAAAATGAATATCAGATGGCAGCAGATAGTCATAGGTTTAGAGCAGGGGCTCTGTGGCCATGTTGCCTGGGTTTGAATCCTGGCTCTGCCACGTGCTAGTTATGTGACCTTCAACAAATTTCTTCACCTCTCTTTACCTCAGTTTCCTCATGTGACCTATGTAAATAATAACAGGACCTACCCAACTGCAATATTTTAGAGACTAAATGTGTTAATATAAGCAAGTGCTTAGAACTTGTTTGCCACACAGTGAGTCCTCAGTGCTTGTCCTTAAGAACAGGACAAGTTTCAGACAGCAAGGGTTTATACCTTTCTGCTGCCCTCTGGTGGCCAGTGAACATATTGGAGGACCTAAAACTGTTGACCCCTTGTATGCTGGACACAACATGCTGGATGAAGGAGATGATGATAACAATAAATACTTGCTTATTTCATTTAATCCTCTCAGTGAAACTCTATGAGTTGGTGGGGATCATTATAACCTTGGTATAAAGGAGAAAATTGACACAGAAAAAAATTGCCCCCCCAAAAAACTGTGTAGATTGAACTAAATATCATCTGCACTAGAGTAATCCTTATTTGTGGCCAGGGATTCAATTTGAAAGGAATAAAAATTGAGTTGTTTAATTTAAATTCAGTCCAGGGAATATTGTGATCTGATTTTGTTCCAGTTCAATAGTTTCATAAAACATATAGTTTTGGCTTCAAATCAAACTGCTTCAGTAGGTTTATTTATTTATTTTTTTCTTTTTCTTCTTCTTCCTCTGGGAAAGTTGGTTCAGTTCATGGTTTAGTGAAACATTAACATTTGGGTTCAGTTCTATTTGAATACTGATTTGGAGTTACGTTTTGTTCAAGTCCTGCTTCCAGGAGTCTGGTGAGTTTTAGATTGATGGACATCTTCAGGAAACAGCCAATGACCAACAAGAATGCATTGTGCCTGTTTCGTCAAAAACATTTCCATGGCCTGCTTGTCTGGACCGGTATGATATCTGGTTCTCTTTAAGTTGGCTGTCCTGAGACAGAATAATAATGCTAAACATAGTAGTGAGTGGTGATTTTGCAACACTGACAAATGATCTCACTTCGCTGGATGGACTTCTAAACTCACAAATTCATGAATTTAGTCACACATTCATTCTAAAGGATTGTACCTCACAGATGGGTGGAATCTGAGAGCTCATACTTCTTGTGCTTGCTGTCTTGTCCCTATTGTAACTGTATAGTGTGTGACAGTGACAACTGTTTTAAATATAGATGACAGCTCAATGGTTAGTTATTATTATTATCTTAAAATATTTTTTTAAATTCTGAGGTTCCAGCTCCATTATATTCAGAATCAAAAATGTTTTGGGGAGCACTGTGTTCCCAATATTATAATGCAGTTTAGTTGGTCAATTGGACTCACTTTATGAAAAGGTGTTTATAACCAAGTTAGCCAGGACATACGCATTCTATTGAGCAAGAGAAGCCTGAATTAAGAATTCATTTATTTTGAGATAGTAGTTAATGTGCTAATGCACATTCATGAAGTTCAGTCAGTAGGAAGAATTATGAAACTGGAGTCTGAGAGCAGAGACTGAACCGTGGTCTTCATGAAATCATAACAGTAGTATTGCTTATTGAACACAAACCATGTGCCAATCCTCCATCATGTGGGCATTGCAACTATTTCATTTAATAGTTGAGAAAGGAAAAGTTTGGAGGAATAAAATAACTTATCCACTACACATCAGTGAGGAAGAAAAAGGTTTTGAATGCGGGCGAATCCAGAGCTCAATGGGTTCACATCATAGTAAATTTTCAGGTAGTTAGGAATTAGGTGAAAATATAAATTCAGATAAAGGAAAAGAAGAAATTCAGACACCAAGCAGACAAACAAAAAGTCAGGGCATGTGCAGCAACCAGGAGTCAAGGGAAGTCAAGGGTCAGAACCTTTTCATGCAGATGGAAACCAGAGAGGGGAGAAGTCTGATGTTAAAAGAAGAATAAAGGTACATTTGGCCAGATGAGACAAGAGGGCTAGGAGAGCAGCTCTAAAGCCGGGTCATACAGAACACTTGACTGAAAGGCATTTTTCACCCCAGCCAGTGCGGTCTGCCCACAGAGGAACCAACCCCAGTACTGGGCTCATTCGCCTGATCATAGAACCAAGTATGTAAATTCTTCCAACTTGAGTAAACATGTAACGCCAGAAAAAAGAACAGCTTTACATTAAGCACAGTGCCAAAAAGTCTTCAATTTTGTCACATTCCATCTAGTCCACTTCTCCACTCAAAGTGCGAGTTTCTAGTCCTGCGTCTCTGATAGGCTTTATCAACTCTCTGCTCCCATGTTCATTTCCTGGGGTGCGGAGCTTCCTCCCTTCCAGCTCCTTCTTTTTGTGACAGCATTCTAATGGCCACTACCAAAGCAAGTCTTAAGTAACAACTTGCTGTCTTACAGAACTGTGAGGAGTTAACATGCTATATATTTTTTTTGTTAACTCTGTGGCAACAAGCTAGCATTTCTTTAAAATAATTGTACTAAGAGTCAGAAGAAAACAAAAGGCAAAAGAAAAAAGTAAGAAAGGAAGATGAAAAGTGTATGATCAAGAGTCATCACCGCAAACTTGGCCAGGGTTTCTTCCAAGTTAGCCTCCTCTTCTGTGCTGGTTGCAAAGTTGGGGAAGGGCGGGTCACTGTGGAATCTCACCTTCCCTTGGGCACATAATGGCAGTGTCACATCATGTGTTCAACAGGGGGCGCTGCAGTTGTCTTGAGATAGGTGGTTGAAAGCAAAGTGGGACTTTGCAAGGAGGACTAGAAGCATCGGCCTTTACTGAGCACCGCCCGTGGGATTTTTAATTGTCATCTGAGGAGGCAGGACATTATGAAACAATTTATGGATGAAATGTTCGAGGGTCACAGAAGGTAAATGGCCTCAGGTGCAAGTAGCTAGCATTAATAATAGTCATGAAAATAAAGTTGACTGCTTTGGTTTGAATGATGGTGTTCCCTCCAAATCCATGTTGAAACTTAATCCTCACTGCAACAACATCAAGAGGTAGAGGCCTCAGAGGTGATTAGACCTTGTGGGTAGAGCCCTCATCAGTGAGCTTGGTGCCTTATGAAAGGGCTGGAGGAAACCAGGAAGGCTCTTTTGCGCTTTCTCTTCCTGCTGCTATGCGAGGACACAATATTTGTCTCCTCTGGAGGATGCAGCCTTCAAGATTCCAGTTTGGAAGTGGAGACCAGGCCCTCAACAGATACCAAACCTGCTGGTACCTTGATCTTGGACTTCCCAGCCTCCAGAACTTTGAGAAAAGTTTCTGTTCTTTAGAAAACATACAACCCTGGGTATTTTGTTACAGCAGAAAAAACAGATAAGACAGTGATCATCATTAATTAACTTTTATCATGTAGTAATTACCTGTGCGGTTACTTTCTTTTCCATTCATTCATTTAATCAACAAAAAATTATTATTCATTTAGAACCAACAATTGACCAAACTGGAATTTAAAAATAATCAAATGAATCAATGTATAAAGATGGAAGTCTTATGGATAAACCAGGCATTATTATTATGCTAAAGCACTATGTGTAATCAAGAAAATCCCATTCTTCTCTCAAAGAATTTACCCTCCAATCACTGAAACCAGCAAATAAGGAAGAAATTATAATATAAACTGATGAATGTTGGACTGAAGGCCATGTTCTGTCTCCTCCGACATACTGACAGACTAAATTGGGGAACGTGCGCACGCACCTGTAGTCTCCAAGGAATTTTTCCTCTTAAATGATCAGGTTGCGCAGTCTCCTCTGCCCGCTGCAAGGTACAGCCCACAAAAAGGGTAGAGTGGGCGCTGGGATGGGAGTGTGGTACCCGGGAATGTTAGCAGCCAGGACGTGCAAGTGACTTTATAGCTCTGTGTGTGTGGCTGTGTGTGTGTGTGTGTATGCTCACACAGGGCTTCCAAACATCTCAGCCCTTTCGGTGAACTACTTGTTGAGGTATGAGTGACCCCTTCTGTAGGGCACTGGAGAATTGGCTGGGCCTGGGGGTGAATGGGGTGAGGGTGAATGGAGAGGGGGTTAGGGGGAACTGGTGTGCTGTGGTCCATGAAGACAGGAACATAAATTTTTTTCATTAAAACAATCTTGAAATTGTTGGCAAGCCCATAAAAAGACTTAGTTAGAGCCGTCTTGGGGAAGCTTTTCTTTGAGTTCAGTTTATTAATGTAGGTTTTTACATGGCTTTTTATTAAGAAACATATGGTACTTTAGGCCATTTAACACCAAGGAAAAAGCTTCATAAAGAAACATTCTGAACACCAATATAAAATAAACTTGTACTGCTGCATTTTACAGAAAGGCAAGTTATGGGGAGATTTGTGAACAATTTCTCTATTACTTTCTAATGTTTGGTGACAACATTTTATTTTCATTTAGAAACGTATATTAAGCCTTTTGAAAGGGAAAAGAATAATCTGAGTAAAACAGTGTGTATATGCAGTTAATGAAGATGGAAAGGATGGAAATTTGACAATGAATAGAAACCCAAATGTCTCATTGACCTTTGAGGGGTTCTCTTGAAGGAGCAGAGGGGTATGCCTTAAGTTTCTTGAATCTAGGACAGGATTCCACAAAATGAAATCTTTCAGAAACTTCTACAAAGAAATGGAGTCTAATTAGAAAAAGAGCCTTGGGATTGAGCTCATTTGCCTGTTTTGTGTCCATTGAGGTATGCTAGTTCAGAGTCAAGAAACTTTTCAAAGGAACAATCTCTAACCTGAACAAAAGAGCTGCCGGCAACATGACTGTCTCACCCCAGCCACCCAGGAGCATCCACAGCCCAGGGCTGAGCTATGGATGGTGACCCCAAAGGAGGTGTGATATGCAACTGATTGTAGGCTACTAGTTGCAGGGCTGGAGCTGAGACCAGTGGAATCTTAGTTTTGCAAGAGTCACTTATGTGGCATAATTTGTGCCAAGAAAGTTTTATATTAATTGTTCTCTACTTGGGGAGATCTTGATATCAAAGAATATTTGGTAACATGGAGACATTTTTGTTTGTCACAATTGAGGAGAGGATACTATTGGCATCTAGGGGGTAGAGGTAAAAAATGCTGCTAAGTATCTTATGATGCATGGGACTGCCCCTGTACCCAAGAATTAGCCAGCTCCAAGCACCGGTAGACCTACTATTGAGATACCCTGCCCTAGGTTAATGCAAGAGACGACTGCTGGGGATTGGACTGGTGGGCACACAACTGAAGTGGGACTATTGTTTTAGTATTTTGCCTCTATCAAGAAAAGTCCCAGAAATTTACCTCGGTCACTCCGGAGAGTCCTTTGACGCACTGTCACAACTCTATCTTGCCATGGAGGAAGGGAATACAGACTTTTCAGGTAAATGGCAGTCATCTTAAAAGGATAAGTGAGTGGTTTTGTTGTCTTTTTGAAGCCTTTAAAATGAGACAACAGAGACAAAGAAAGTGGGGTGGAGGATGAGGGGATGGGGAGGGAAAAGATGGGGGCTTCAGGTTCATGAAGTGAATCTTCCTTCTAGAATCGATTTCAGTCATGGAGATGGCTGATTGTGACCAAAGGCAAGGGCAGCAGCACTATTCCAAGTCAGTGGAGGAGGACAGAATCAAGACCAGGACCTCTAACCCGACTTCCCCATGACAGCCCTTGATCTCCCTCATATACACCCCCTTGTAGCCACAACACACAGCTTTCCAAGTTAACTCTTCTTGCTTCTCCCATTACATTACCAGTTGGCTGAGGAGGTTGGCATTCCTGTCTTTAAAGAATGACACAGGAAAGAAGAGAGGAACTACACTCAGTTTACAACAACCTCATATTTTCATTGATATCGTCTAATAATGTTTATTCAGTTCCTGTTGTTAGCATGACACCGTCCTCAAAGACTCATTCTGTAGGAGGAGAGACAGACATATCTCCCCTGCCCTAGAATGTAACTGTAATAAAAAACAGATTGCCTTTAGTGCTATAATAAAAGTATTGCATGTCAAATGTCATGGGACAACACTGAAGCCGAAAGTGAATTTATTTTAACTGGGGACATGTATGAAGATTTTACAGAGAAAGCAGCATTTGTGCTGGACTTTGAAAGATGGTAGGACTTTGACAGATGGAGAGATGAGTATTAGATAGGAGTAAGAGAGTGCATCCCTGTTTGAGAAAGCACAATTAATTTGGTGTGACTGAAGCAGACAAAAGCTTCAGGGGAGCTGTAAAGAAGAAAGGCATTTAGAGCTGAGCACAGGGGACGGGAGGACCAAGATCAGGACCGTGTATTGTATTCCATGTAGTAGTAGACAACTGGAAGGCATTTGAGCAGAACAATGGTTCTATAAGCTCTGATTTAGAAAAGAAAGTTTTCTTTTCCAATGGGTTAGAGAGATGGGAGGCTGGGAGACCAGGCAGGGAACTTTGGAAGCAATTTCTGGGTTTATTGGTTTTGTTTTGTTTTGTTTTGTTTTTTGACACTGAGGAATAAATTGAAAGATCAAGTCCATGGTCAAGAGACGGGCAGTACAGCATTGCAGAAAAGAGCATTGACTCAGAAACCCTAGGGCCTTGTCCAAATCTTTACTCTAACACTGGTAATAGTTTAATCTTGGGCAAGTTACTTAACCTTTTTGTGCCTCAAGAGGTGGTATGGAGAACTACAGGCTGCTGTCAGGAGTTTAAAGTGTGCTACATAAAAATCACTTAGGGAATTCAAGCTGATTAGTAAATACACAGGAATTTTGCAAGTTGGTGCATGTCTTGTTGGTAGCCAGAAATAAGGCATGATGAGAATATTTATACCATGGAAATTGATTAACACTACAATCAGAAAGAAAAAGGGAGGAAATGGGGATAGGGAGGGAGGAAAGGAGGGAGGGGGAGAGAGAGAGAGAGAGAGAGAGAGAGAGAGAGAGACCTAGCTTCTCAAGCAACTTCAACCTCTTTGGTGAACATTTAATGAAAAGAAAAGGGTCTTAAAAATTAGGTATTACAATATGTTCTACGGTATCATATTTCACTTCCACGGGACTTGATATATATGGAAACTGGAAAAGTGAAATTTGAAGTGACTTTGAGGAGTGAGGTAAAGTGGGTTAACTCAAGCAGCAAGTATTAGAAACACTCTTGCTTGATTAATCCCAGGACCACTCAATATAGAACATACTATAGTGTAGTTCTAGTGAAATTAAGGACAGAATAGCTTGTTTAGAAACCTGACTACTTGAGTCTGAACCTTCTTGCACTGCTTATTAGCTTGGACAATTCACTTATCTGTATTTGAGTTTTGCAAAAAATAAGATAATAATGGCATCTCCCTTGCAGGACTGCTGTAAAGATTAAATGAGTTAGAATATAAATTGTTATGTAGTCCACATAGAACAGGGATACCACATCATACATATAATAGAAGTATTACTATTATTTTCCAAATATGAACTATGTAAATTTCAGTTAGCCATTTTGTTTCTTTCAGCCTCAGTTTTCTCATTCATAAAATGGAAATAATATTAACAACTGACTTGTCTGCCCTCTAGGATTGTTGTGAGGAGTGAATGAAATATATTGAATATGAAAGTGCTTTGGGAAACATATAGCACTATAGTACAGAGAGGTGATCTTGGAGTGAGAGCTATTTTTGAGCAAACTCCACAGAGTGATTGTGAACATAAGAGAAAAATCACAACAGGCTGTGTAAATCACAAAAGCCTCTCTCAGGCACCTGTCGGCATGCACTTGTGCTTGGTTTGGAAGGAGTCTGGCCACCATTGGCTGCAAACCTGTAAACAGATGGCAGTTGTTGCGGGCAGCTTTGGCACAGTGAAGAGTTCCACTGCCTTATTTGACCTGAAAGTGGAAGGGCTGCCACACTGTGAGCCATGATGTGATGTCATGACTCTAGGGAAGCCTCTGGACTCCCATCCCCTCTGGTCGACCCACTTATTTTGGCTAAAAATGGCTGACCTCAGTACATAGCTGCACCTTCATTCCTAGGAAAGTTAACACTTCAAGCCATCGTCAGCTGTTTAAACCTCAGGGTGAGTGAAAAACTGGAGAAAAGGCTTTGTTCAGATCTGGGCATGGCGGGCGTAAACACTCTCTTTAACTCTGCTTGGATTGCTTTGTGGTGCTTCTCCGTGTTTTATGATAGATAAACCCCACTTGGCAACTGCCCCACTGAACTTCTTTCCCCCTATATTTGCATTTTAAATCTCTTTTTTCCTTGAGTTCTGTTACATCATTTTATTTTGTTCTTCTCATTCTCTCTAGCCATTCCTCCTTCATTTCCTTTTATTGATACCCCTCCTTTTAAATATTGATATTAGGTTTTTTGAATTAACTGTTATTATGGATGCGCTGTAGTTATGCATGATAGTGGGGTTCATTTTGACCTAATCTCCATTTCAGTTCCCAGTACTTCCTCACTCCCTCCCCTCCTCCTTCCCCTGGTTCCCTACTCTACCGATCTTCCTTTTATTTATTTATTTATTTAGTTAGTTATTTTTAAATCGTTAATTTAAACAAAACTTATTTTGTTGTATTTGTTATTTAAAACAAAACTTACTTTTTCCTTCCTTCTTTCCTTTCTTCCTTTCCACAACCTTGTTAAAGGTATAAACAAAGGTGAAATTCACTGTTGTATATTCCTACATAGCATAATTTGATAACTTTTGTTCTGCATTTCCTCCCTTTTCCCATCCTTCCTTCCTCCTCTTCTACCCTCTTCCTTTACTCTGCTGATCTCCCTTCTATTTTCATTTTTTTCCCTCTGTTTGCTCTAGGTTACACATGTGAGAGAAAACATTCAATCATGGACTTTCTGGATCTGGCTTACTTCAGTGAGCATGATGTTCTCCTGTTCTATCCATTTGCCTGCAAATGTCCTAATTTTATTTTTCTTTTTGGAGTAAATCTCCAGTGTGTATATATATCATATTTTTATTCATCCGCTGATGGGCACCTGGGCTGCTGAATTGCACTGCTATAAACACTGATATGCCTATATTACCATAGTATGCTGGTTTTAATTCTCTTGGATAAATTCTGAGGAGTGGGTTAATTGGGTCTTATGGTATTCCATTCCTAGTTTTTTGAGGAATTTCCATACTGCTTTCCAGAGTGTGTGAGTGAAACTTTTCCTCCACAACCTCGACAGCATTTATTACTCTTGTATTCTTGACAATTGCCATTCTGACTGAAGTGAGATGAAATGGTAATGTAGTTTTCATTCACATTTCTCTGACTGCTAGGGATGTTGAACATTTTTTTAATATATTTGTCTGCCATTTGTATTTCTTCTTCTGAGAAATGTCAGTTTATTTATTTATTTTTTGCCCATTTATTGATTGGGTTATTTGTTTTTCTGCATTAAGTTTTTGGAGTTCTTTATATATTCTCAATATTAATGTCTTATCTGAGAGCAGGTGACAAAGATCTTTTCCTATTCGATAGGCGCTTGTTTCCTTTGCTGTGAAGAAGCTTTTTAATTTGATGCCATCCCACTTATCTATTCTTGGTTTTATTTCTTGAGCTTTATGGGTCTTATTAAGGAAGTGGGTGCCTGTCCCAATATTTTGGAGTGTTGAGCCTATATTTTCTTCTAGCAGTTGCAGAGTTTCTGATCTAATTCTAATGCCTTTGATCTACTTTGAGTTGACTTTTGTGCAAGGTGAAAAAGAGGATCTAGTTTCATTCTTTACATATGGATATCCAGTTTTTTCAGCACCATTTGTTAAAAGGCCACTTTTTCTCCAACATATGTGTTTGGCACCCTTGTTGAGTATCAGACTACTGTGTCCATGTGGGTTTGTCTCTGCGTTTTCTGTTCTATTCCACTGGTGGTCATGTCTCTTTTGATACCAATGTCAGGCTGCTTTTGTTATTAGAGCTTTGTAGTATAATTGGAGATCAGGTATTGTGATTCTTCCAGCTTTACTCTTCTTGTTCAAGATTGCTTTGGTTCTTCTGGGCCTTTTGTTCTTCCAAGTTAATTTTAGGACTGCTTTTCTAGTTTTGTGAAGAGTGTCATTGTTATTTTGATGAGAACTGCATTGAAATAGAATCCATATAACCCTTTGGTAGTATAACCATTTTGACCAAGTAAATTCTGCCTACTCAAGAACATAGGAGGTCCTTCCATCTTCTACGGTCCTCTTCAATATTTCTTGACATATTTCTCAGTTAATTCTACAATCTCTTTTGGATGCTGTCATCTATATATTGTTCCCCCAACATTTAAATCTCTGGTACAACTCTCTCCTATGAAATCCACCTTTATTGTGGAGAGCTTGAAAGCACTTTGAAGTCAAATGTTTTAAACAAAACTCACTTTTTCCTTCCTTCTTTCCTTCCTTCTTTTCCACAACCTTCTCTTCCAATTGTATTGCTAATCTTATCGACCACAGTGGAGGTCTCTATTACCCACTTAGTAACCTAGGTGAGGGACCTTCATGACCTGGAGGGCATATTTCCTTTCATCTCCCACATTTAAAAAAACACCAAGTTGGAATTATAAATTAGTACAGCCACTGGGGAAATCAGTATGGAGGTTCCTCAAAAGACTAGGCATGGGGTCACCATATGACCCAGCTATACCACTCCTTGGTATTTATCCTAAAGAATTAAAAGAATTAAAAGTCATTATAGTGATACATACATCCCCATGTTTCTAATAGCACAATTCACAATAGCCAAACTATAGAACTAGGGAGGTGTCCTTCAGTGGATGAATGGATAAAGAAAATGTAGTATATATACACAGTGGAGTTTTATTTGGTCATAAAGAAAAATGAAATTATGGCATTTTCAGGAAAATGGAAAAAACTGGAGGCCATTATTTTAAATGAAATAAGCCAAACTCAGAAGATCAGTGGTCATATATTTTCTATCACATGTGGAAGCTAGAAAGGAAAAAGTAAAAGAAAAGTGGAGGGTGATCACATGAAAAGCAAAAGGAGATAAAGAGAAAAGAGGAAGGGAACCAAGAGTAGGAGGAAAAAGTACTGAAAGAGATATTGGCTAAATTATATTGTTATATTGTTTTCAGGTATGAATATGTAGCAACATATCCCACCATTATGTACAACTATAATGCACCAATAAAAAATTTTTTTAACAACCTCACCAAGTTGCATCTCTCTGCCTGCCTGTGTCTCAACTAATAATTCCTCTCTTGCTTTCTACATTTATGTCCTTGTAATGCTCCATTTGTACAATTATAATATTTTATTAACCTGTTTTCTTGAATTGTATCTCTTTCTCCACTGGAATTCAATTTGTACAGGGGTAAGAATTTATCTTTGTAAAGTGAAAATTTTATTATTCTACTCTTATTACAGCAATCTATTAGCCATCTACTATCTGTCCCTAAATACCATTCTAGCTTCTCCTCTGATCTTTGTCTAAACACCCTCTCTGCTCTAGTTGCAGGAAAATACTTCCCATAGTTCTTAGTCTTTCATGCAGTTACACATGGGATTCCTCCACCCGATCACCTTATCCCCAGCCCCACAATTCAGCCAAATAACATCTTCCATGGGAAGGCTTTCTTGCTTTTCCAGGCTCAAATTTGGAGTTGGCATGAGAGTAGGTACTACATGATTCAAATAAAGATCTACAAATGATGGCCTTGCCTCTGATTTTGCTGAGAAAAAAAATTGGAGCAGTCATGGGAGAACTTCTCAGAATTCCACTCCATCATCTTTCTTGTTACCCATCAGGATCTGCAAGCATGGTTTACATATTCTGCATTCCTGCCTGCTACTGTAGATTTACATTCTGTGTCCCTGTATAGAGCCCTTTCCTCTGATGGCACTCCATCCCACCTTGCATCATCCTGGTGAGCGGCACTCCAGCAATTCTCCCCTTCTCTCTAGAACATTCAATTATTCTTTCACTCTCTACTAGATCATTCCCATCAGCACTCAAGACGACTAGTATTTCTCTTATCTCAACAGAAAATAAACCTTTCTTTTAAATTCCACTTCTCTTACCAACTCTTGTTTTCTATATTCAGGCTCATATTTCTTTCCTTCCATTTTCTTTAAAACATACTTAAATCTAGGCTGGCCCTCAGTCCTTCCTCAGATCCTTGCCTGACAAGGTCACCAATGATGTAACATAGCTCAGGCTTTGGTCCTCTTCTCTGTCCCCACTCACTCCCTTTGTGATTCATTAGCCTCAATGGCTTTAATATTATAAATATACTGATGACTGATAATTCTACATCTCTAATCCAAAATCTCTCTCTCAAACTCTGAATTCTTGCTCAAAAGCTGCCAACACCCCCGATCCTCCTTATTATGGTTTAGATACGAGGTGTCCCTCAAAATCTCATGTTATACAGAAATATTCAGAAGCAAAATGATGGGACTGTGAGAGCTGTAAACGAATCAGTCCATCCTACTTTGAATGGACTTACTTACTATATGGTAACAGTAGGCAGGTGGAGCCTGCTTGGTGGGGTGTGCCTTGGTAGGATGCATTTTTCCTTGTGGCCCTTCTCCCCACCCTCTCTGCTTCCTTGCTTCCATCAGTCAAACGGCTTTACTCCACTGGGCCTTTCCCCCATGATGTGCTCCCTCACCCTGGGCCTGTAGCAATGGAGCCACCGTCTCTGAACTGAGATCTCTGAAACCATGAGCCCCAAATAAACTTTTCATCCTCTAAGTTGTTCTTGTTGGGTGTTTTTTTAATCACAGAGATAAAAAAACTAACTAAACTATTCCTCCCATGTCCTTCTTTCCACAGAGCTGTCTCTATTTCAGGTGACATCAAGTCCATCTCCCTAATCACTCAGGCCTAGGATTTTGGAATTCTGACTCCTCTCTTTCTTTTGTTATCTCATTTCCAGATTGTAGAAATCATCAAGAATCTGAGTGCTTCTCACTACCCCAACTTCTACCCCTGGCCTAGAGCAGCTGTCCTCTCCTACCCAGACAATTTTGATAGTCTTCTAACAAATCTCTGGTTAAAACCTTTCCTCACAGTCTGTCTGCAACTAGTGAGCCCTTTAAAATGCAAGGTGGATTATGTCACTGCTCTGCCCAAAGCTCTGCAGTGCCTCATTGCTTGACTCAGATATGAAGCAGAATCCTTACAATGGCTCAATGGCTTCAACTGCAATATGTAGACCTATTTGCCCTACTCTCCTCCTCCTTTTTAGCTCCTGGCTGCCCAGCCACCTCAGCCCCTCCCTTTTCCTCAAAAGCTCTAGGCACATTCCTGCCTTAGGGCCTTTGTCCAAGTATTCCTCTGCCTCTGGAGCTCCTCTCCAGACATCCCTGGGCTCATTCACCTCCTTCAAGCCTTTGTTTAAATGCCACCTTTTCAACAGGCCTCTTCTGACCTCAGAGGCTTATTCTACCACTTGTACTCATCCTCACTCCCTTTCATTATTTCCAACTTTTTGGTGTGTTTCCTTTTCACTTATTTATTTGTACTATTTATTGCATTTTCTGCTGTCTCCATTAGAATAACTTTCTCATATAGGCAGATATATTATTTATTTTGTTCCTTAATAGATCTCAAATGTCCAAAGCAGTTGCCTGCTCATAGGATATATGGATATATGCAATACCTCTTTCTTTCTTTCTTTCTTTCTTTCTTTCTTTCTTTCTTTCTTTCTTTCCTTCTTTCTTCTCTCTCTTTCTTTTTAAATATGGAGATACTTTACAAATAAGAAACCCAACTAAAAGTAAGCAATGAACAAATACCATTGGAAAGAAAATATAAAGATAACAAATAAGCTATGAAAAGATGCTCAAAATCATTTGTCATTAGGGAAATGCAAGTTAAAAAAGCAATAACGTACTACTACACAACTATTAGAATGGCAAAGACTTCCAGGCTGATGATACCAATTTTGAGCAAAGGTGGGCAGCAACAGGAATTCCCGTTTGTTGCTTGAGGGGATGCAGAATGATGCTGCAGCTTTTAAGACATGCTGAAATTTCTTATGAAGGAAAACATTGTCTGAATCAGCAACTATACTCCTAGGTATTCACCCTAGGAATGAATTTATCTTTACATAAAAAGCTTCATGAAAATGTTTATAGCAATTTAATTTGCAACCTCTAAAAACCAGAAGCAAAGAAAATGTTTTTCAACAGGTTAACGAATAAAAACTTATTGTACAAATCCAGAAAGGGATTCTACTCCAATAAAAAATGATAAATGTGAATGAGACAATGAGCCATATAAAGACGTGGATGAATCTTATATACATTTTGCTAAGTAAAGAAGCCCATCTGAAAAGACTATGTTCTATGTGATTCCAGTTATATGACATTCAGGAAGGGCAAAACTATAGAGATGATAAAGAGATCAGTGGTGGCCAGAAGGTCAGGGCCATGGGGAGAAGGAGAAAGCATGGATTTTTTTTTAGGACATTGAAATTATTCTACATGATACAACAATGGTAGCTACATAACAATACAGTTGTCAAAATCCACAGAACATTCTCTTGCCCTGCACAAAAGTCAAATTGAAGTGGAACAAAGATTTAGGAATTAGACAGAAACCTTGCAGCTGCTAGAATAAAACATAGGGCCAAAGCTCCATCACATAGGTGCTAGCATAGACTTACATAATAAGACCCCTGAAACACAAGAAATAAAACCAAGATCAATAATTGAGATGCCATCAAACCAAACAGCTTTTGCACAGCAAAGGAAATGATTTAGGGTGTGAAGGGAGAACCTACAGAATGGGAGAAAATCTTGGTCAGCTACTCCTCTAATAGGGGAGTACTGTCCAGAATATATAAAGAGCTCAAAAATCTTAACACCAACAAAACAAACAAAACAAAACAACAACAACAAATAACCCAATCAATAAATGGACAGAGAGCTAAACAGAAACTTCTTAAAAGAAGAAACACAAATGACCAACAAATACATGAAAAAAACATTCCACATTTCTAGCAATCAGGGAAATGCAAATCAGAACTATGCTAAAGTTTTATCTTACTCCAGTCAGAATGGCGATGATCAAGAATACAAGCAATAATAAATGCTGGTGAGGTTATGGGGAAGAAGGTACACTTGTACCATGTTGGTGGGACTGCACAACTAACAAGCATTCAGGAAAGCAGTATAGAGATTCCTCAAAAAACTAGTGATGGAACCATTATATGACCCAGTTATCCTACTCCTTGGTTTTTTTCCCCAAAGATCTAAAATCAATATATTATCATGATACAGCTACCTCAATATTTATATAGCAGCAAAATTCACAATATCTAAATTATGGCATCAACCCAGTTGCCCATCAAGAGATGAATGGGTGCTTATATAAACATACCATGGGAATTTGCTTATATGTATAAGTAAAAAGAACCAATTGCTGGGCACAGAGGCAAAGCCTCTAATTCCAGAGGCTCGGGAGGGTGAGGCAAGAAGATTGAAAGTTCAAAGCCAGCCTCAGCAACTTAGCGAGGCCCTAAGCAACTTAGAGAGACCCTGTCACAAAGTAAAAATAAAGAAATAAATAAAAATATGGCTGGGGATAAGCTGAATGGTTAAATACCTCTGGGTTCAATCACTGGTAACCAAATAAAACAAAACAAAAAAAAACAATCAAATATAAATAAATAGACAAGCAAAAGGAAGGCTGATAGAGTAGAGGAAGAAGAATGGGGGAGGGGAGGGAAAAGGGTGGATCATAAACTGAAATCAAATTCCATTCATATTTGAGTTTGTCAGGAAGAACCCAACTACCATGTATAACTATAAAGCTTTAATAAAAAATAACAATAAAAGCCACAGAAATTTAGCAGAAAGAGTGAAACTTAATGTATGCAAATTTTAAAATATCTAGAAGATCGGGGGATCTTAGCTTGGGATGCAGAAGGTAACAAAAGAATCTATCAAGATTGCAAATGTATGAACCACCTCACTACAGGGAGAAGTGGCTGACCTGAGTAACTTTGGAGATGAGCTGAGTCTTAAGGACTAAAAAGCATAAGCTATGGTAACTATTTGGTAAAGTTCTTTCCACAGAAGTATGGGTTAATAATTCTGAAGCCACTATATTAGAATACCGTAATACTGGAATCAAACAAGGAAATGTGTAGTTGGTTGTGGAAGCCAGTGTCCTCACCACTGAAGTGGGAGACTAGGGATAAGCAAGGGAGAGGAGGCTCTAATTATACATGGGATAATTATGAGACCTGGTGATGTTGGAGATATGGGTATGAATTCATATTTAGCTTAATATAGACACAAAAGGTTGTATTTCTAGATATGCATACACATGAAGGATAGTTTCAACACATACATTTTGTTGCTGTCAACAGAAATCCTAGAACCAATAAGACCCTCGTAGCAAAAAACACACTCAGCACCCAGATCTTAATTGCTACTAACATTCTCCAATGAAAGAAACCAAGGATTCTTAGAGAAAATAACTGGTTTTAATACAGGGACAAGAAATACACAAGATGAGCCTGGGGAATCTTATAACAGTAAGGAAGTGCATGCACACACACACACACACACACACCAATAGTGTGATTATGTTGAAGGGTCCAGGGACACTGGAACCAACTGAAAGAACTTTGACCTTTACAAAGGTTTTGAATTCCAGAAAGCTGAACAGCAACAACTTGAGCAGCAAAATGAAGCAGTACTGGAAAGGACACAGTTTAAATATCTATGAATCCATAAGCATATAAATAAATGAACATATGGATGAGAATGGAAAGTCTATGCAGAAAAATTTCAAATAATTTATGTGGATTCTCTGTTCTTCAGGATGTGGAGCCTAACTTTCCATTCTGTAAGCATGGGCGGTGCACAGACTTTCTCCAAAGATTGTAGTATAGAAAGGAGAGAAGGAACTACACTGCAGAAACCTAGCAAACACTACGCCAGTCAAGTGATCAAATTCAACAGTGTCACCTTGTCACCAACAGTGACAAGTGATGTTGGCGGTATGTACCCTTGATGAGATGTGATGTCATAAGAATGATACTGACCTTTGTGGCAGTCCTACTGAGACTCATTATCTCAGTCTCATTATGAGAAGAAACATCCCAATTGAGAGATATTCTACACATTATCTGAGCAGTATTCCCCCAAACCTTCAAGGTCATGATGTATCCAGGGAAGTCTGAGAAATTGCCATGGTCAAGAGGACCCTAAGACAAGATGGCAAATGTAATGGGGTATCCTGCATAGGATCCTAGAATGGAAAGGGGAAAAAAAAAGAACAGAAAAAAGCTAAGGAAATATGAATAACTGTGGACTTTAGTTAATAATCATGCATCAATACTGGCTCATTAATCAAGAAATGCACTGTACTAATAACGTAAGATGTTAGTCATAGGAGATCTAGGTAGAGGATATTTGGGAACTCTCTGCACTGACATTGCAGATTTTTTTTTTTGTAAATTTGAAACAATTCCAAAAGTAAGAGTATATTTTTTAAAAGTTCTAAAACAATCTCAATTTCATAGAAAATTTGCAAGTACAAAGAACTCTTTATTCACTAACCCATTTGAGATGATGCCTCCAGAAGTCCTGTCATTCCCACAAACTTGAATGCATGATTTCTACATGTAAGAATATTCTCACAATTCAACCATCAGTGTGAGGAAAGCAACATTGATGTATCACGACCATCTAATCCTCAGATTCCAATCATCTCGGTAATGTCCTTTATCAAAAAGGAGTCAGTCCAAAATCACACATTGCATTAAAGTCTTCTTAACCTCTCTCAATTTGAAATATTTCCTCACCTTGATATTTTTTGAGGATTATGGACCAGGTTTTACATAGACTGTCGCTCAGCCTGAGTTTGTATAATGTCCCCCATTCTTAGACTCAAGGCGTGCAACTTGGCAGGAATGGCCCAGAAGTGATGGTGTTCTTACTGCATGATATCAGGTGGGGATTTGTTCCATTACTCATAATGTTTACTTTGATCACTTATCTGCCAGTTTCTGCTGCTGTAGTTATGTTTTGTGTTTTTGTGGTTAATAATTATTTAGGGAGATGTATTTTAGGCCTATGTAGATATCCTCTTTATCAGTCTTTTAACTTTTCATGTGTTTGTTGGCGTCAGTGTGGCCCTTTTGGCTTTCTATTGTGTTCAGTGGGTTAAAAGTTCCATTACCATCATATTTTTTATTTTGATGTTTGCATGGTCCCAAGTTTAAGCTAACTTTTGTGCCTTTTGGATGTCTTGTCATCATTCTAACTTTCTGACACACAAAAATGGTCACAATTCATCTATCCTTTTCTATTCCTAACCCTGAAATCAGCAGGTTTTCCAGAGTCATGGTTCTTTTCAGTGGAGAATGTTTTTCAGAAACCAAGATTTGATGTCCTTGCTCCCAGGTCTTTTTATGGATGAACATTGAGAATATACACACATGCGGAGAGCCATCCGTGACTCATGAGAACTGGGTGAAGTTTGAGCCATTAACCAGGAATACCGGCCTCAGGAACTCACAGTTGGATATCCACTATTGGAGAAGGCCTGAGTCATGTGGTATCCTGTACTAGCTCACAGCTCAGGTTCAAATACAATACTGGAGATGGGAGTGACCCGCTAGAGCCTAAAGGCTTGCTTACCTCCACCCGCATCCTGCTTTTCATGAAGTACATTTGATATGTAGTAATATAAATAAAGCAAGTGCAGCCTCCTTCCTTTGTTAGAGCCAGACCATTCTGGACTGCTCAACCCGGTCATGCCCCTGTTTCAAAAATATTCTTGCCTTTTTGTCTTTATTTCTGGTATATTTCTTAGCTTTTATTTCACAGTCAGCCCAGCCCTACGATGAGAACCCTTTTTCTTCCCACATGGGATGACAGCAAGACACGCACACACACAAGAGCATAAATTCTCACTGAGACCTCTAATTCTCACTCAAAAGCACAAAGTTCATTCTAGTCTTCTCCCTCTCCAAACTTGTAACTCCATCACCAACAGCAACAACTGTGGCATCTGTTACCTTTCATGTCTTTGCTGATCAGATCAGTTTTCCTCATGTAACTGATCTTGCTCACCACTGCCTTCACTCTCCTCATTTGGGTTTGGGTTCTCCATGCCAGCCCACCACCTGCCACATATATGCCCTCCTCTGCCCACTTAGGCTCTGACGCTCCATCACAGGCCACATCTCCCTGCACATATGTTCTCCTTACCCCTGCAGACTCCCACTCAGTATGCCAGGCCAGTTCTCATGGAGTGCTTCCTTACTGCTCCAAGGCTAATACCTGTGCACCATGTCTTCCTTTGCTAATGCTCTCCTCAGTCCTGCTGGGCTCTGACACCCTGCTGAGACACCTCCCACCCCCACCTCCTGCACAGCACCCTCCTCCCTAGTCACACTCTGCCACTTGCTCTTGGTCTCCAAACTTCCTCAACCCTGGTGAGGATACCTGCAATTGCTTATTCCCTGAAAAATGGCTTTATGACTAAATTGTTCTGAAAAGGAACAGAAGAGAAAGAGGAGAAACAAATATTTCTTAAGTAAATAAAAAATTTCCAAGCTTCTTCCAAACAGGATGCTTGAGAATGTTGTACAGATATTGCTATAGTGTCCATGAGGAGGGGATCAACTTGGAATTGAAATCCAAGCTACAAGGCAGATCCTTCCCCTAAGAGGTTTTAAAATAACCTTCCAAACTCACAGTTCTCCATAGATTGGTGGCTCACCTGTGTTTGAGTCCACAGCCTCTCCAGCTGTTGAGCTTTCTAGGCCAGGGTCAGGCCGTAAGAGGTGATTAAACACTGAAGCCCTAGGATAAGGAAAGTTTAAAGATATTGCACAGGAAGTATCAGTTGTCATTGCCAGAGATCCATTTTCAGCTCATACTCTATTTAGGAAGTGCCTTTTCCTGCCAAAAGGATTTCTAAACCTCTCCTTCATTGCTAAAGCATGAGGACACCAGTGAGGCAAGAGAAGACAAGGTATATAATGGTCATTAAGGGGATGAGTCACTGAACAGCCATTTTGGTTAGCAAGTGAATCATGTAGCAAACAGTGTCCAGGACACAAAGGAGGCCAAAAATCCTTTGATGGTGATCACCATGGTACACTCGTACATTGCTGATGGGATTGCAAATTAGTGCAGTCACTATGGTAAGCAGTGTGGAGATTCCTTAGAAAACTTGGAATGGATCCACCATTTGACCCAGCTATCCCACTCCTTGGCCTCTACCCAAAGGACTTAAAATCAGATTACTACAGTGAAGCAGCCACATCAATGTTCATAGCAGCTCAATTCACAATAGCTAGATTGTGGAACCAACCTAGATACCCTTCAGTAGATGAATGGATAAAGAAACTGTGGTATATATACACAAGGGATTATTACTCAGCCATAAAGAATAATAAAATTGTGGCATTTGCAGGTAAATAGATGGAGTTGGAGATGGTAATGCTGAGCAAGATTAGCCAATCCCAAAAACCCAAAGGCCAAATGATTTCTCTGATAAGTGGATGATGATACATAATGTGGGGTGGGAGGAAGGCAAGAATGGAGGAAGGATGGATTGCATAGGGAAAAATAGGGGGGTGAGATCAGGGAGGGGGGTAAGAAAAATAACAGAATGAGAAAAACATCATTACCCTATGTTTATGTATGATTACACAAATGCTGTGACTCTACTTGTGTGCAACCAGAGAAACAACAGCTGTACCTCATTTGGGTACAAAAAAAAAAATTAAAATTAAAAAAAAAGAAAAAGAAAATGCCAATCTTCTTTCTAAAGCAGTTGTAACATCTAAGCTTATCACCATCAATATTCAAATGATCTACTTACTCTGTATCATTACCAGTATTTTTGTGATATGTTACATATATATGTACATATATATGTGTATATATTCTTACAATCATTCCATTATATGTGTAACAATAATCTTGTGATTTAATTTGCATTTCTATAAAGACTAATGGTGCTGAAAAAAGAAAAAAAAAGAAAAAGCTAACTTTGAACAATGACTAATTAAAGTTGGAAAACGTTTAAAAATTAGTAACAGCATAATAATAAAGCAAAGTCTAGTCAACTCTACTCAAATAGAAATAATCCAGACCTGACTATAACTATTCCTGTAGCCACACACACTACAAGTGTTATTACTGGTTCAAGTCCATAGATTGCACTGTGTTTTATTTTTTCTTTTTCCATGTCCTCTAATACAGTAGTTGGAGGCTTGGGGAAGTCATTCTCAAAATCTTTGCCAATAAATTCTAGATTGTTTCTTCAATGAGAGGCACTGTATGAAAATGGTGTTTTTTTTTAAAAAAAATTGTTCAGATATGATGAGGCCAAGAGATCAGGAAATGATTGCCATTGAAAAGTCGGTGATATTGTTGGATCCCAACAGGAGGGAGTATGCCAAGCCATGTGGCAGAGGGTGGTGGGAGAGTTGCAGAAGGAAGCACCAGGGTTGGTCAAGGAGCAGAGGTAGTGGGTGAAAGAGTGAACAAGAGCCTTTATCATGGTTTCCATGGGAAAGAACAGGTGAGGCTCAACAAGCAAGTTCAGGACTGACTGATTTGAACAATCTCAGTGGCTCTGGAGGTAGAAGCCATCCTTGGTTGCCTTGTTCTGGGCCTGGAGCAATAATGGCAGGTGGATAGTGGCCCAGAGTAGGAGAAGTCAGTAAAGGGGATGGTTGGGATTCAGCCTCTGGGTTGGTTTGGTTTTCACTTGAAAGGC
This sequence comes from Glaucomys volans, assembly GCA_020662805.1. NCBI lineage: Eukaryota > Metazoa > Chordata > Mammalia > Rodentia > Sciuridae > Glaucomys > Glaucomys volans. The sequence continues at coordinate 37,479 of JAJEJO010000571.1, read as the reverse complement.
ACGCTCACCAGTAAATTAGTCAACCCTGAAAGGAACAGCCCCTCTTGAGTCAGCAAGGCCTCAAGTTATCAAAGTAAAAGAAAATAAAGGCAAGGATAATATAGCTACTTGCATGAGATCTGGAGGGCTGGGCAGGAGCAGAAGTCATGTTATTGTTTCTTCAGCAGCAGTAGACAGACACATAGGCTTTGTGGATGTGAAATTTTATGACAGCCCAGAGACCAGACGCATTTCTTGCCAAACACCCAGCATGGTATTGTAATCATTGCCAGCAGTTTCTTGGTGTTTTTGTTTGTTTGTTTGTTTGTTTGTTTGTTTGTTTGTTTTTTATGATTTTGTGGCTCTATTTCAGCTTGCAGCACCCCTGAGATCTCCAGTGGTCTTCTCTGACCTTCCTTTTGTCAGTTCTACCAGTGATTTTATAAATACCTGATTCTCTGAATTAAGAGCTTTCTGCTAGAAATATCTGGAGTGATTTCCATGGTTTGGACCCAACCCTGACTATACACTCAGAAGTTGTGATGATCACCATGCACCTGTTCCACTTCGTGGTTGATAAGTATGCTTATGTTAATTGGATTTCTGTTGAGTTTCTGGTGCCTAGAGAGGGCAAAATTTGTGTACAGTTGTCTTTTTGGAATTCTGACTTAGGGTTTATTCCCATTTGGTCTCTACCATTTTCTTATCCTCTGTGTTTCTAAAGCACTGTCTTTATTTCTAGTAGAGTATGAAAACTTAGTACCATAACATTCTAAGTACACACTTGTCCCTTCTGCAATATTAGGACAGGGACCCTGTATACTTCACTGTTACAGCTTCAGAATTTTGGCGAATTCTCCGCATACTGCATATGAATGGGTCTACTTCACAGGAAGTGGGTGTGTGCAGTCCTGGGTGGGTATAAGCAGAGCATGTACCCGTATAATCATAAAAGTGGCCAATGTTCGTTGGTTGTAGGTGCTTTACAAACATTATCGTGTTCAGTGCTGACAAAAACCTGCCCTAAATGCTGAGAAAATAAGAAAGACACTGAGAGCTATGTAAAATCAGTTAAAGACCATCACACTATGGAGAAAAATTTGGGGCAAAGTAAATTCAATGTTACCTGCTACTGGAATTAGAGCAAGGAAAAAAAAAATGAAAAACTTGGCTTTCAAGGATTTAGAAAGTTGCACAGAAAAATAAATTCCCAGTTGAGTGGGGATTTGTTTTCTCTTCTTATCTGAGATCAGAGCTAACTGTCCCAGTGGTTCTGAGCCATTTCTTTCCACTTGGGTGGAGTTGTTTTGGCCTATTTGGAACTGGATGCACCTCTTTGTACACCACATTCTATCTCACTGGCTGCTCACCTACCTCTCTAAAAGTTCTTTGAAGGAACATATATTACTCATCTTCACATTTTCATCACTTGCCATAGTCCCTGACTTATGTCAATTGAAGAAATGAAAGATAATTAAATTAGTGAAACAATTCAGATGAACAAATAAATGAAAATGAAATCATTTCCTGGAAATGTATATTATTTTTTATTATGTACAAAAAGAATGAATAAAACAATGGTGCTGGACAGGATTTGTAAAATATTCCTGGCAAGCAAGGTTTGAGGACTGATAGCTTCAAAAACTTGATCGGTAGGACTATTTCCCATTTGGTGGTCTGGCTATTAAGATCTTGAGATTGTCATGGGCAGGTGAGCTGAGAGAAGTAACATGAAGTTTTCTCTTCCGGTATGAAAGTGCAAATGAAACCCAATCTCAGAAAAATGATGAGTACTGAGATTTGGCAAAAGGAAAAATTGTGCCTACAGTGACCTTAATGCTTCCCCTTAAAACTGCCAGTATTATTTCTTCTCTTTACTTTTTCTGCCAGCTTCTCACAGAGAAGTATGCACACATTACCAAGTTGTACAATAATGTGTATTGGTTTTCCAGGGGAGAGTATCAAAGGCCCTCATGAGACAAGAAAAGGTTTTTGTAGAATGATACTGGATACTCTAAAAGTTCTCATGTTCTTTGCCTTCCAAAACTGGAACTCTTTTTTGATCTGATTTTACATTTGAATATTCTGAATATAAGACATTTAGGGCAGAAGAACAGTGCCTTCATTCTGCTAACATTTGGGTGTGTTTTAGGAAAAAGGAAGGAAACAAGAAAGTGTTATGGTGAAAAAAAAATCTCCCCAAACAATTAGAAAGGGATTTCTTGGTTTGAGGACTATTTAATTCTGATATATCTATATCAATATCTATCTATCTACCTATCACCAATTATATACACACATATCCAATTATATGCATGTATATAAATAATCTTGCCTTCACCCTGCCTATCACCCGTATTACTCCACACCAACTCTGACAACACTCATCTTACTCTGTGTAAAGTTACTCAAGTGATTTACAGTTGAAGCATCTCTGTCTTTCCTTTAGGGAGTTAGAAGAACACAAACACTAGGTTTGACTTTTCAGGACCTTTGTTTGTTCGTTTAAGTGGATGTGGGTAACATGCTAAACTTCAATCATCTATGATCATCTACATTGAGTAGCAAATTCTATCCCAAAAGTTCAATCCCTCAAATTATTTTTGAAGAATGTGTGATAAAGCTGCAATTTCCAACACAGTTCTTATGAATGAGATTGTTTCATTGATATTATTAATCTCTTGCTCTGTCGATTAGTGGTACTGCCTCTCTTACTCTGATCTTCCAGAACAGTCTAAACCGAAGAGAATGATCCCAGAAATATTGTCCTGATGGATAACTCACATTCTGTAGGATACTTTTCCTCAAAGGAAACTTTTCTGATGTGAATTGAGAACACTAATAAGCAATGAGCAGATTAGAGCATGAATATCTACTTAATTTTTAAAAAATCTTCTTGAATGGTAAGATTGAAGCTTGAAACCAAGACCAGTATTTTTATGCTTTCCAGTTTAGTCTATAAGTAACATTTCCCCACTCACCTGCATTTGTTTTAGATCTGCTCAGCTTCCAGAGGAATTTAAGAGTAGGGGTTATGAAAACAAGATGACTTCAGATGATCAAATAGTCATGGGGTCTTTTTATGCAAGGAATCTAACAAATGATAATGTTTAAAAATATTCTCTCCATCTATCAGTATTTTTACTGGTCCATAATTGTACTTAACCTATTCCCCTACCTATTCACCACTCTAATCTTCCTGTTTCTGCCAGTTGGACAGTTGGACTACCAAAGTAGTCCAACTCATAGAGGAAATCAATTCTTCTGTTAAGACAGAAAAACTACGTTTAGTGATTCACAACTTCCTTTTTTTCTCTCTCTTACAGTGTTCCTGAAAATAGAATCCACAATGAAATGCTTCAGAATTTTCTACTACAAAGATAATTCTGACATAAGAGGATTTCTAACTTGTAATTTAGTGTATCCATCCTTGTTCTTTGCTCTCTGGGAACTTTCAGTCCAGCACCCACAAATGTACTCCTAGGTAGCACCCAGCAGTGCAGGGTAAAGCTGTGCTTGGATGCTGTGGAGGGGCCCATGGTATCTATAGGGTAGGATTAACAGGAACTAAAATTCAATTTGGTTTTCAACAACAGTGTGTTTTTTATTCCCCCAGTAGCTACTATAAGAAGAACACCACAAATTTGAAGGGTTAAAACTAGGAGTTCGAAATTAAAAATCAAGGTGTCATCAGGGTCATGCTTTCCTGGAAGGATCTAGGTGAGAATCCTTCCTTGTCCCATTCTAGCTTCTGGTAGTTGCTGACAATTCTTGGTCATTCCTTGGTGGCACGATGGTCTTCTCTGTGTGTATGTCTATTGCTGCTGTATCTTTCCTCCTGTAAAGATATAAGTCATTTGATTAGGATCAATCCTAATCCAGTATGACCTCATCTTAACTTGATGACATCTACAAAGACCCCACTTCCTAATAAGATCATGTTCGCCAGATTCAGGAATTAGGATTTTAGCATATTTTTTTGCATTTTTAAAAATCAGTTCACTTTAGTTATACATAATATTAGGGTTAATTTTGATGTAAATATGTAGGTATGGAATACAGTTTGCTCTATGCTTTTCATTTATTTATTTTTAATTTTTACAGACTTCTAATCATGTTTTTGAGGGATAAAAGTTAATCCAAAGAGACTGTATTCTAGATTAGTTTTCTTACAAGCCTAAAATGGGAAATCTTGAGAAGATGTGTTTTGGAGGATGTGTTCACAGGGGACAGAGAGTGAGATGAGCAGGTTCAGGAAGCCAGCCAAGAAAGTGGGTTCAACTGGAGTCCAGTTTCAGCCCAGTCCCAGAAGAGCTCTGGAACACAAATGTCACTGCAGAGTTGTCCCCCTTGAGACAAAGGAGCCAGGCCTTATCCTGGTTTCCATCAGTCCTTGGCCTTAGCTGTGATCCCTCAGCCCTCGGGAAGGGGGATGTGTAACCTTCTGTAAAGGTTGCTCCCATTTGATCCAAGTTAATTCTCTGGAGAAGAAGACAACTGTGAGCAGCCAGCAACCAGCTAGGGACTGGGGATATCAGCCTGGTGAAGGGGGACTGATGGGACTTGAAACAGCATCTACCTTATTCTCTCAAGGACTGCTTAGATCTGCTTACCTGTCCATCCATCCTGGCATAGTTTCTTCCATATTCTGGCCATGGTGATTTACAATACAGTTCATAAGCAGAGGATTGGTGGTTAGGTGGTAACCTCAGTGCGTCCTGAGGTTATAGCTGATTCTCCGTATCTCCTTCCCTTCCACATTCTCTGTACCCGTGGTTGACCTTCTGCTAATCTATATGGCTTGTATGGTGTGATGGTTTAGATATGAGGTGTCCTCTGAAAGATTATGCGTGAGATAGTGCAAAATGTTCAGAGGTGAAAGATTAGATTATAATAGCTATAAAGTAACCTGTGTATTCATTTGATGGATTAGTAATTTGAATTGATAATGGGTAAAACTATAGGTTGGTAGGGAATGGCTGGAGGAAGTAGATCACTGGGGACATACTCTTGGGATTATATTAGCCCTGGCTTCTTGCACTAAAGCTTTCTCTGTTTCCTGGATATCATGTCCTGAGCTGCTCTCTCTACCATGCCCTTCCTCCATAATGTTCTGCCTCATCTTAGGCCAAGATCCACTGGAATCTACCCACCTTGGACTGAACCTCTAAAACCATGATCAAAAATAAACTTTCCTCCTCTAAAATGTTCTTGTCAGTTCTTCTGGTCACAGCAATGAAAACCTGACTAACATATATGGGGTAGGGATAGGGTCTGAGACTTTCCATTGTTCCTTTATCAGGCTTCATTTGTTCTACTTGACCACTTACAGTGACAGCCTGGCACAGAGTACTAAGAGTGACTCAGTAGATCATGGGTGCTCAAATACCTCTCCCTGCCCCTGTAAGATTTTAGCAGTCCTACCTCCTCATGATTGGGATTAATTACTCAGGTTGGTGTCAGGTTGGTGTGTTGATTCCTTTCTGCACCTACTGGTCTACTGGCATAAGTAACTCAAAGGAATCAAGATAGCAGCCTTAACTTTAAGTTTAGTGGAACTCTTATTGTCTACCCTGATGGAACCATCTCTTATCTAGGACCTAAGACTTCTAGACCCACAAAACCTCAAGCTGTGAGATGGGAAGCACAAACTCCTGAAGTATATCATTGGGAGTGATGGTTATCCGAGTCACTCCTGCTTCCTTGTCTTGGTTCTCAGACATATGTATTCTTCCTGCTGGGAACACTGCACCATTTTGTGGTGGTAATTATTTAAGATATAACCAACATCTTTAAGGATAGCATCTTTAAGGATATCACTTCAGGGAAATCTCCAAGCAGAAGCCATTTGAATGCTGATAGCTTCTGGATGATTCCTTATGTGTGAGGTGACTGGATTCCCTTGCCATGAAGTGACTGGATTCCCTTGACATGTACCCACTACCACCTCACCTTTGTCATAAGGTAGGCACCTCATTCAGATGCAGTATTATGATGAATCCCATGTCAAGAAATCAGACACCAGGAGGCTGCAGGGAGGGATGTTGACTGAGGCAGACCAGCAGGAAAGGCAAAACAACACCAGGAACATGTGTCTGTCTCTGTTGGGATAAAACATTTGTTTCCCCTTCCAAGGTGGAAGGGTTCTGATGTAATCAGCTTGTCACCAACTGGTTGATTAATCTCCTCCAGGGTACCATATTGGGAGTCATCTTCAGTTTCTGTTCTTGGCATGTTAGACATTCAGCTATGGTAGTAATTAAATAATTTAGTCTTGGTGAGAGGAATATCTTCCAAGACCAGCATTCCAGAGAACCCTCTTAGGAAGGTTGCTTTAAGAAAGGACCACTGAAGACTTTTGAACAGTAAGAGGATCTGATGAAGTTGATGTTTTAGGAATATTAGTCTGAATAGTTGTTGCAGGTGTTATTACTTATATAAATAACTATTTCTCCCCTCTTTGTTAGTAAGAAAAATCCCAATTTAGTTCAAAGCCACCTTGTTCCTCTTCTCCAGGGCTTGAATCATGAGGGTCTCAGCCAGCCATGATAATCCCAAACCACATTCCCAGCCTCCCTCCAGATCTGGTCAATAAGACAGAGTGGGAAATTTACTGGGGAGATTTCTGGGAATTTCTTTATGTAAATGTGCAGATTTGATTGTGTATATCCTTTTTCAAAGTCCTACCTTGGACATGGAAGTGATGGCTGTAACTATAGTACCATTTTGCCATTATATAGGGAAGTTTAAGACATAAAGCATGGATGAAAGTTCTAATATTATCTTAATAATCACAGATATCAATTACCTACTTTTGAACTTCCTATATAAGGGGAACAAACCTGTATTCCTTCAACTAGTATGATCAAGTTGAAGCTAAATTTATTTTAAATAGTAGTTTTTTTAGAGGGAGAGTTAAAATGGATCAATAGAGGCACCATCTAGACTACTGGGATCAAAAATATGATGCTGCAAAGGTATTGATTGATACAAGAAAACACCCCAAGGGAGCATCCAGAGAATTGTTGTAAGTTCAATATGGATAGCTATAGAAGATAATAAACTTATTTTTGATCATACCCATGCCATAATAAAACTGAAAACTATTCTCCAATATCACATTGAAGATACTGAAATTTTTTTGCAATAGCTTTAGAGATCCCCCCACCAAATGGTTTGAATCAGAGTTCAAAGTCCCCATTACATTCTGATCTTATTCTAGACAGCTTCTCTCCCACCCTTTCTTCAAGGTGTTGAGTTGTTAGAGAAACCAGGTCATTTGTCCTACTGACTCTCCTATATCCTGGATTTGGCTCATTACTTCCTCCTGGTGTTGTTTAACTGGATTCCTCTATTCCCTATGTTTCCTCCAAATTGGTAGTTAGATTTGGAGGCTTTATTAGATTCAGTTATAACTTTTAAGGCAAAAAGTTTTGCTGTATATTTCCTATTGCATCATTTATGACATACATAATTCCTATGGATGCCAACTCAACCTGATCCTTCCACTATCAAGTTTCACCTAATGAGTTTTGCATCCAGTGGGGATAATTGCCTGAAACCATGATTTTGTCAGCAATGGTACAAGTGAAATTGTCTAATTCCATCATTCATTCTTTCCTTATTGGTTGGAATTCTTCCATAAAGAAGAACATTACTTTGGCATCTATTTGATAACCTCTGAAATACAGCTCGTACAGGAAAGGTTAAATGAATGCTTGATTCTTTTCCTTTATAAAGTTTCACAGCAAATCATAAATTTTTTTGTTTGTTTGCTGTATGCAAGGTAGAAATTATCAGCTCATGGAATTATATGTATTTGATGTGTTACAGTTCTTTGTAGTCATTTTGCTTTTTGAATTCTTTTGTCAGTAGGAAATCACTTAAGTTGTTGTTTTGACATGATGCCAGTAGTCTGATAGTTTTCTTGCTCTCTAGCACAAAATAGAAGTCAGACGTCATATTTAAAAAAGATTCCTAGTTTTTCTTTGTTAGAAATGGCATTATAGGCCATTAAATTGAGTGCTAAAGATCTTCATTGCTACTGGGTTATTATTGCTTCCGAGACTTTTCAATGAAAAATACTAAGAAATATCTTCTTTTTTAAAGAGACAAAATCATGCGATAATTTTAATACTCCTAACATGAAGGGTACACATTTAGAACAGGACTAGAATACTATCATGTGTTGGGAAGAATCAGATGTATTAGGGGAAAAATCATGGCAGGAAAGCCATGAGACTGTATTTCTGCCTTGACATAGCAAAGTTCCATTGGAGAGGGCTCCGTGCACTTGGATTTTTTGTTATCTGAGATGTGAGTGTTGGATGTGGTGATCACTGTGTTCCATCTTGGCTTTAACATTCTCTATGTCAGTGAACTCAGACTCCATAAGAAGAATAAGTATTTTTATCCACTTAACAAGGATTACTTGAAGAAGTAAATGAATGGACAACATTCTTAAAAGCAATGTTCTTATTTAACTCATTAATTTTTCGTGTCTTGTGACTGATAAACATTTGTTGAATTTTTTCTGTTAAATTTTTATTGAATGTACTGTACTATTTTAGGTATGCTGAGAGATTCAAATAAAAATAAAGTTAGATTCTGTCTCAGGGAAATTTGGGCCTAGGACAGGAAACAAGACGTGTCTTTGGGAGTCTTTCAGGCAAGTTTCCTAGATCCAGGCTGGGCATTTATCAGGGGTGCTGCCTCCCTGATGTGGGGCAGGCAAAGGTTGAGAGCACAGTGCTAGAAAGTAAGAGGAAGAGCTGGCACAGATACACACCAGCATGATAGAAGATGCTGTGTGAGAGAGAGTGTAGAGATTAAAGAGTAGGACTAAATTAAGGCTTAGGTGAGTAAGTCAAAGCTATAGCTCTACAGGGTCTTGAAGGTGGAAAGCAGAAACTGACAGGACCAGTCTGTTGGTGATTTACTATGACATCCAATCAACTGTGCATTCATGAAATACATGACTTGCCGCTGCTCCACATTACCATGCTTCCTCTGCCCAATTAGGGAAAATACCCTTTTCATTTATGAAGTGGTGCGTGGGCATCCGTGTGATCCCACAGTTGAGGGGAACTGACGGGGGTCATTTCAACATGTCCAAGGTCAAGTGGGCAAAAGTTATTTATGGCCCATTAGGGGCCGTTCATGTCAGCCCGGCATATCCTGCACAGCTTTCCTAAATGAAGTAAATATGCTGGATCTCAGGTTTTCAGCATGGCTGTGTGGCCAAGGACGTTTCCAAGTTAGACGGGAAATGCAAACAGCAACAGCCAACATGCTGCGGTACCATGTTCCAGAGCAGAGTCATGGAGCACCTATTTCGTTCTGACTTAAGAACCAGAATGTTTTTCATAGTGTCACCAAATGTTAATTCTGGAAGGGACCTTAGTCTAATCAAATCATTTTGGAGATGGATAAATTGATGTCTATCACAGCAAAGGAACTTGTCCCAAGGGCACACAGCTCATTAGTGTCAGAAGCTAGGTTTATAAAGGTGATATTTTGTCACTTCTTTACTAGTTTTACCTTACATTATGTGGAGATGCAGGAATACTTAGTAAATACATTGGAATAACTGGATATTAAATTAAGCCTTATAGATTCTCATCTAATAGGGCAAAATAAACCCCTAATTACAAAGGAAATAGTACAAAATATATTTATTTTGTTTCTAGTTTTGTCGGATGAAAGCAATGAGAATTTAACATGTTTGACTATAAAAATGGAAAACTACGTAGTAAAATAGCAAAATATGATAAAATATAAGAAATATCATGTTAGGAAGATCTTTGATGACATAATAAAATGTAATAGATAACAGGAAAGAAATATAAATAGATAATTTGCCTGAATGGGATATAAATATTAAACACATGGGAAAATTTTAACTTTCCTTAACAAGTCATAATAATTGAAGAAAGGTACATTATGTACAGTCAAAAAACACTTAATGAAGGGATGTTCTGAGAAATGTGTTGTTAGGTGATTTTGCATGGTGTAAACATCATAGAGTCTACTTAAACCTAAAGGTGTCGCCCAGTATACACCTGGGTCATATGGTATAGACAGTCATACATGCTGTTCATCATTATATGGTACATGTTCTTTTCTTTCATCTTTATATAAATCCTGTCACAAATTTTTATTATTCCAAAATGTCTCCTGGTCTCTCTTTTCTTCTCAGGTACTTCTATCCAGGTCCCTATGACCTTGTATTTTGTTAAAGGAGTATTTTGTTAAAGGAGTGCTCCTAGTGCATCTGTGATTCTCATATTTCTCTTCCAAATCACCACATGATAGTGTAACTGCAATTTATTAGTACCAATTAGAGAGCATTTCTACAAACAATGGAAATCAATTCTGGTCAACTTTAAGGAATAAAGCCAGCTTATTGGAAGACTTGTGGGGAGCTTATTCAATGGGAAGAGGAGCTATCAACAGAATACAAAAAAGGTCAGAAACTGAGGCTGTTCTTTGAATTTCAGCAACATGAATTTGTATACTCTGTCCTTTGGGTACTCCCATTAGATGATTAGCTCCAAGTGCTTTTTAGGACAGTGATCATTTTCTTAATGTTTAAGATGTTATGCTTCCTTATTGTAATTCCAACAGCAAGGATCATGTAATTTATTTTGCAGACTTACATAGATTGAGCATATGGTATGAATTTGACAAATGGTAGTAGCATTTGTCATATGGCAAGACCAATGAAAAGAAAGAAAAATGAGCTTGACTTGTGAAAGAGAGTGGGGTAGGACACTGGGGTAAAGTGGCTGTAGTGGAAAGACTTATCTGAAATCCCAGATTGCTGATCCTGACTCACATCTGCCAGAGTTACTGTCTTATCTTGTAGAAGAGAGGAAAGAGGAAGAGGAAGGAGGAGGAGGTGGGTGGGGGAGGAGAGAGAGACTCTGAAAACAATGCCTACTTATTATTACCAGTTAGTTGTTCTGGCCTACGAACCTTTGTAACTTCAATGAACAAAGCTGTATCAAATGTGAGAGGAGAGAATTCGTTGATTCCTTTACCCAGCAGGCCTAGGAAACCTTCCCCACCTTTTCCACCGAGTATCCGTTGTGTGACTCAAGTCTCATAAACATACTACCATGACATAAGGAGGAAAGAGAAGGAAAGAATCCCATCAAGAAATTCAACAGGGATTTGGGGAAAGGAATGATAGCGGAGTGACACAGACATTATTACCTCATGTGCATGTGTGATTGCATGACTGTTGTGATCCTGCAATATGTATAATCAGAAAAATGAGAGATCACACTCTATGTCAGATCTATCAAAATGTATAAATGCATTCTACTGGCATGTACAACTAATTAGAACAAATGAAATAAAAAATTAAAAGAAATTCAACAGAAAGGAATTCTAGAAGAATAAAAAGGTGATCCCTTAATGGGTCACCATACTGGAGGTCAAAACTTCCTTTCTCTTTGATCCTATCAAAGATCTCCATCCCTTGGTCCTGGTCTAACTGGGAACCTTGGTTCCTGTTGGTGTTACTTCTCCTGGAGAGAGAAAGTCATATCAATCTTTTTGTCCCAGGATAATGACTCTCTAGAGTGGCCATGAAATTACCCATGGTTATAAAATATGGGCCTCATTCCTGGTAGAATTCTGGGGAGGGACTAAGGATCCTGATGATAACAAATTCCCCAAATGATTTTTAGGCAGCTCTCTCAACACCGGTGCCTAGTTTGGGAAACTACTGCCCTGATGTTAGCACAGGGCTATTGCAATTCATATTCTGACCTTTCATGAGTTAAAACAGGGACATCGGGGCTCCATGCTCAGTCAGAAATGTGGAAGCCCTGTTCCACAGAGGGGCTCAGTAAAGTATCAGAAAATTACTGAAGACTATATTGTGAGCAATTCTTCATCACTCTCACTCATATGCATTTTGTTATAATAAATAAAACTAGAATATCATTAGGCAATGTGATTTCTTGGTGGATTTCAGAATATAGTTAATATGTTTACATGATCAGAATGCATTTTTTTATAAAACAAATTTAGATTAATTTCTAACATGTATGTTAAAAACTTTATTTTTCTCCAAAATAGTTTATTTGTAAAAGCAAACTATATTTTTCAGCATAAAACAAACTTAACTATTCTCAACTTTCAAATTTTATCTTTCCTTTTTTGAGTTCCTGAGGCATGTGCAATCATAACAGATATGTTTAGTGACTATTTGTTATGTGTCAGAAATTTTTTCACAGGTATTAATTTAATTTAATTCTACTTTTTTGTTTTTTTAATTAGAGTTTAATGGTTATACATAGTAGTTGGGTTCATCCTGCAAAACTCATATACGTGCATGGAAATCATTTTCAGTTCATGATATCCTCCTTTTCCCTCCCCTCTACCCCTTCCCTCTTCTCTTTTGTTTACTCTACTTTAAAAACCCCAGGAACTATACACAACATATTCTATAGAGGAGGAGGAAAAAGGGGAGGAGGAGGGGAGGGGGCGGGGGAAGAGGAAGAGTAGGAGAGAGGTTAAAGGATTTTTCCCATGCCAGTTCACGGTTATGTTCAGATTCAGACCCTGGTAGTTCTGGCATCCTGAGCCCTACTAGCTAAACTATGTTGCCTTTGTAAGTTTTATTATACCAATGGTAGCACAAGCCTCTCTTCCTGAAAATACCTCTTTGTACAAGCAGATTCTGCCTATTCCTTCTGGAGTTCACCCTAAAGTCCTAGGGATATACAGCAAGACAAAGAGAAAGGAAAGTTGAAAAACTGAATACCATGTCATCCACCAAACCAAAAGCCTGCAAGGAACCTTTCCCAGAATCTAGCACTGAGCTCTTATTAATGCCAAGACCAGAGTCTTAATGATTTTTGTGAGTTGTCACCTAACCATCTAACCAGCTGCACTTGTAGGTGGAGGATACCTATTAATAGTGACCCCATGTTTTCAAGTCTCCCCATAATTTCTCTGGGACTTTGTTCATGAAAAGACAAGTTGTTCTGGCCTCAGAATGAACAAATGTACCTCCCAATACCAAATTACTCCCATCAGTCTCTATCCCTGTGCAGAAGTCTTGCTTCCTCCTTGGAATTTACTGCAACAGATCCCGCTGTTGATTTCCCTAAGTGGAAGTGCATCCAGATCCTCATCCCTCATGCCAATATTTGCTCTGATCTGCCAGGTATGCATCATGATGAGTGAAACAAGACTCACCTGGCTCACGTTCTCAGCTGCCTCCTAGTATGACCTTAAAAAGAAATGCACAAGAGGGACAGACAAGTGAACATTATCTGTATAGCTCAGATCAACCTGGAGACCCATGTAGTACAATCTCAGAACACTGGTGTATCTCAGACACAAAGTCAAAGAGTATAAAAAGACATTTTCAGTCTTTATGTCCCAGTGACCATTAAAAGGAATGCACAGAAACACTTGTTAGAATCTCCTTTCCTCCTCCACATGCTTTTCTCATATATGCAGCTGCTCTAGTCTCCCTCCAGCTCACTCTTCTCCTTGCCTCCATTCCTGTTCCTCCCCTAGATGGTGTCTTATGTCAACTTAATCTTGTTTCCAAGAAGGAAGAAACTTCCATCCTTAAGAATGTACAGGAGACTTTGGAAATTCAGCTGATAAATGAAGGCTTTCTCAACTCCTTATATTTGGATACTTAGTTCCTGAACACTGCTATTTCAGTATTTTTCTTGTCACGTATGACTAATTGGAACTTTCCTAATTAGCTAGTTTGGATCACATTTGAGTTGTGAGCACTTATTTTGCCTGGATTACCACAGCAACTACATGGGCAGGAAGAGAAAGAAAAAAGGGAACCAATTTTTATGAAAGGTTTCTAAGGAAGCAAAGGACAAGGGAGATCCTAAGAGGAGAGGGAGCCCACAAGGGGTGCCATTGCTCTTACCACCAAACACTCCCCTGTAGATACCTTAGTACCTTGGTCCAATTTGTTTTCTATTTTATTTTATTTTTTTCAGATTGGTGCTCCTTTCTCTTTTTAAAAAATTTGTTCTAATTAACTATACATGACAGTAGAATGTATTTTGACACATCATACATAAATGGAGTATGACTGTTCATTCTTCTGGTTGTACATGATGTAGAGTTACACTGGCCATGTAATCATATATGCACATAGGGTAATAATGTCCAATTAATTCTACTATCCTTCCTACCCCATACCTCACCCCTCCCTTCACTCCCTTAATCCAAAGTACCTCTATTCTTCCCTAGCTACCCCTCCCCACCCCCCACATTGTGAATTAACATCAGCAGATCATAGAAAACATTTGGCCTTTGGTTTTTTGAGATTGGCTTATTTCACTCTGTATGATATTCTCCAGCTCCATCCATTTACCTGCAAATGCCATAATTTCATTCTTCTTTAAGGTTGAGTCATATTCTGTTGTATATATATATGTGACATTTTCTTTGTCCATTCATCTGTTGAAGGACACCTAGGTTGGTTCCATAGTTTAGCTATTGTGAATTGAGCTGCTGTAAACACTGATGTGGCTGCATCACTGTAGTATGCTGATTTTAAATCATTGGGTATAAAATGAAGAGTGAGATAGTTGGGTCAAGAGGTGGTTCCATTCCAAGTGTTCAGAGGAACTCCCATACAACTTTCCATAATGGTTGCACCACTTTGCAGTCCCACCAGCAATGTATGAGTATACCTTTCTCCCCACATAACCATCAACACTTATTATTGCTTATGTCCTTGATAATTGCTATTCTAATTGGCAGGAATAAATAAATGAAGTTGATTCAAACTAGAAAGCTTCTTCTCAGCAAGGGAAACAATAACATGAAGAGAGAGCCTACAGAATGGGAGAAAATATTTGCCACACACACCTCAGAGCACTAATGTCCAGGATATAAAAAGAACTCAAAAACCTTAACTCCAAAAAAGCAAATAACCCAATCAACAAATGGGCTAAGGAACTGAACAGACACTTCACAGAAGAAGAAATACAATCAATCAACAAATACATGAAAAAATGTTCAATGTCTTTAGCAATTAGAAAAATGCAAATCAATTTGTGTTCTTGTGTGTGTGTGTGTGTGTGTGTGTGTGTGTGTGTGTGTGTTCTTGACCTACACATCCCAACAAAACTCTTCCTCTTCAGGGTTTGAGGGTTTGAACTCCCTCTGGAGGCTGCAGTATGCCACTAAGGAGCAAATCATTTATACCTGTATCCTTGAGGTAGGAAGAAAGCCAGGCAAATCAAGCATGAAGAACTATGAGAATAAGACAGAGACAGTGACTAAGTCTAACACAATAAATCCAAGAAAACCCCACAGAGAAGGTGGCAAAAATGATGAGTGAGTGATTGAGTGCAGGACATTACTTTAACCTGAATGCATACTTTTTCTCATTCTGATTGCTTGAAAACTTGTCCACACTATAGGCCCCTTTCTATTTGGGAGATGAGATATTTCTTGATTCTTCTTCTAGAGTTTCTCTAGGTTTCTCCTTGCCATTCTCCTTCCCAACCTGATTGATTTCTGTGCAGGAAGACCTAAGATATGGAGAAGTTAGCAGTTCTTGAGGCTTTCTGATCGGCAGGTCAACTTATGTCTGCAATCTTCCAAAGGGTTTTGAAGCTCTTAAATGCTCTAAAACCAGAACCAGATATTTTGAAACTGGATAATGAACAAAGCAAACTGAAATAAATTCCCTACCCACATTTCCTCCATATTGGCTTTAAGTGGGGCAATTGTGTTTGGAAAAGAGGAGCAACCAAACAAGAAACACAAGAAACACAGAGGGGTTCTTTTCTTCCATGCTGTGAGAAAGAATTTTCTTTGAATGCTATGTGTAGGGGTAGGTGATAGTTAAGGAATTAAACCACTTCCCAAGTTGTTTTTAACCAAACCCTTGCCCCAGGGGTTAAGAAATCTCCCTCTAATTTGATGTCTTTAGTCAGTGGCTGCTTATAATCAAAAGAATTGCACTTAAAAGTTACAGAGGCTGCTCTTATTATTGGCAGTAGAAGATTTTGCTTTGTAATTATAAGCCAGAGTCTAGAACCAGTGCATGTGCTGTTGATTTTCAGGTCTCATGCAGAGATGGTTGCATGTATTTTCATGCAAACTGTTCACATTTATCAACCAAAACTTCTCTGTGCTATGCTGTGTTTAAGAAGTACCATTGGCATTTCATCTTTGCAGCTTCTATAATCTTGTTCTTATAGTGAAATTATTGGTTATATTCATTCATTAAGAATCTAGAGGCCAGGTACAGTGGTACACTCCTGTAATCCCAGCAACTGGGGAGGCTGAGGCAGGAGGATGGCAAGTTCTAGGCTAGCCTCAGCAATTTAGTGAGGCCCTAGGCAACTTAGAGAGACCCTGTCTTGAAATAAAAAAGAACCAGAGATGTGACTTAGTGGTAAAGTGCCCCTGGGTTCAATTCCAAGTATCTCAAGTATCTCTCTCTCTCTCTCTCTCTCTCTCTCTCTCACACACACACACACACACACACACACACACACACAAATATAGAACGTGGTGTAGTATCTCAGTTCTCATTGAGAATCTAGTATGTTCTGGGCACTCTATAGAAAGCCTTATAAACAATGAATTGAGGACAATGAGTTTGTTCAGGAAAACAGAGAGATCGTTCTTGAATTCAAGTCATGATCTGGGAGCTTTGGGGAAGGCACACATGAGAGATCAGCAACTTTTTCCACTAAAGGCAAGATAGAACATATTTTTGATTTTGTGGGCCATATGGTCTTTGTTACAACTGCTCAACTCTGCTCTGATAATGTGAAATCATCCATAGATGACACATGTATGCGTGAATATGGTTATTTTCCAAGAAAACATTATTTATGGATATTGAAATTTGAATTTTATGTGATTTTCACATGTCACAAAATACTGTTCTATTATATTATTTTTCAAGAATTAACAAATTTATAAATCATGTTTAGCTCAAAGGGAATTATAAGAGGCAATGGAACAGATTTGACTCAGGGACTGTAGTTTGCTGACCCCTGATATAACCTCTAAGACCATCTTGCTACTATTTGGGAAGCCCCTGATCAAATGGAAGAAAGAGCAACCTGTGTACTCTTTTTTTTCAATACCCTCACAAAGGCACGGAGCAGGTAAAATGTCCACATATCCAGAGGAGAACATTTTCTGCCCCCATATATCCTTACAGTAACTGAGCTAATGTGTAAAAACCTTCACATGAGGAAATTCTTCCAAAGGTCTGTACTTATTCCATTGAACTAGAGGTAAAGCTTTCACACCCAAATAAGACCAAACACTAACCAGTTATTGTTCCAGGAGACCTGATAGCACTGAAAGAACTTCGCTGTCCATATGGGTTATAAATAGGAGAGCAGTTTCTGTAGCATGGGTTCAGGTGAGCTCAGGCTTCAGAGAGCAACACATCAGCCTTACTGCTGCCACCAGGAAAGAACCTTTGTCATATTTAGACTCTATGTCATACTAAAGTCTGAAAATGGAATGAGCTAATTACAGAGGTAGTGAGTTCCCCCTACTGAAATCAGGTGAGGAGGGGCTAGAGAGCACTCAGGATAATGGAAGGAAGTGATGTGGAATCTGCAATTTGAATTTATAAATTCAAAGATCACCACATATGTTGACTTTGCAGTGCATGTCATCTTGCCTTGATTGGAGAAAAGAGAAATTAAAATGCAATATTTCATCATGCCCATGATTTTACATTTGAGAACACACAGGCACAACCTCTCAACTTGGCAGACACAATTACCAAGAACCACAGTTCCTTGGGTCCCTGGGATGGGTACATAATCACCAAGAAGGTGAGTATTTATATCCAGGTTGGGTTTTTTCTCAGTCTCGTGAGCAAAACGCTAGGTATTTTAGTAAAAGAGGATGAAAAAGTGGAGGCGTTTCATTTCATTTTATAACCCAGACTAACGTTTTCTCCCCTGTTGATTTCCGATCTTAGAAACCAAATATCTGCTAAGGGGGATGGAGTCCAAAAAGGGAAAAATTAAGCTGAGTTTTAGCTAAGTATGTCCCAAAGGTAAGCATTTAAATTAGAGCTCAAGAAAAAAGAGGTCTTATAAACCAAGTGGTGAAGCCTTCCCTGCCCTGGACTCTTTGGGTCCAACCCTAAGAGAAAGGGCAAGTCCCCAAGGCAACTCCCTCTTGCACTGGCTGGATGAACTGCTGTGTCAGCAGCTCCATGCATCATTAGCTGACCTGGAAAAGCTCCAGCTGCCTTCCTCGTACACTCTCTCTGTACCTCTCACTTTAAAAAGCTTTCATCAACATCATCCCAAACATCTTTTGTTTTCCCAGCTGGAGATGACTTTCTTTCTGTTTGCATCCCATCTCCAGCTAACTAGGTTCTTTTGCCCTTAAGATCTGCAGCCATGAATCAAAGGGAATCATCACCTGTAAACTCTAAAGTGAATCTGAGCACTGTGGGATTTCACATTCCATCTGTCTTCTTGGAGCCACCATATTTGGTTCCCTTTTCCTCTCCATTGTTGGTGGTCATTTTCTTCCCCTCTTTCCATCCTCCATACTGGAGACAAAATATGAAGATCTTCCTAGAAATATTTTCTTCTGAGACTTAGCTCCAATACAACATAATCCTCTTTTTTTTTTTTTCTTTGTGGGTTTCCCAGTCTCTCTGTCAGGAAGGGGTGAGATGTATGTCAGGCTTATGGCTGGAGTTACTTTCTACACAAAATGACCTCCTGTTTCAGGTCTTCCCCCAAATTTCTCTGCAAGTGCTTTTCCGATAAATATAGGAAAGAAAACTAGAGTTTTTGCTCCTTTAAAGGACTGATACCCCTTCCTTGTTCATGAAGCTTTACAAAGAATTTTAGTCTTTTACTGTCTTTAAGATTTTCATTCTCATCTTCCAAAACTGTATTAAACTTTTCTTTTGGTACTGGGAATTGGGTCCAGGGCACTTTACCACTGAGCAACATCCACTGACTTTTAATTTTTTTTTTTTTAATACAGAATCTCACTAAGTTGCTGAAGACCTCACTAAGTTGTTGAACCTGGTCTCAAACTTGAGATTATCTTGCCTGGGACCTCCCAAGTCACTGGGATTATGGATTGAACTTTTGAAAGTCATTTGTTCATCCTCCTATCTCCAAAAAAGAGACTGTACTCTGATTTTTTTTTTTTTTTTTGGTACTAGAGATTAAACCCAGGGGTGCTCTGCCACTGAGCTACTACATCCCCAGCCCTTTATTTATTTAAAAGATTTCTCTAAAAGTTTGAGAGAAGATCTTGCTAAGTAGCTGAGACTGGCACCAAATTTGTGATTTTTTTGCTTCAGACTCCCAAGTATCTGGGAGTACAGGTGTGTGCCACTATACATGGCCATTTGTGCTTTGATTTTAAACACTGTAAAAGTAACAAATGTCCACTGTTTTTCTCAAGAGCCATACCATTTGGGGAATGCTTCCTTCTCATTGCTTCTAGTACCTTTTTCTTGTTATTTTGGATTATGGTAGAAATGGGGAGCAAGATATCATCATTTTTTGGGAGACACAACTTGAAGTGATAAAAATCTTTTCCAGGTGAGCTGCTGCCAAGCTGGGGAGTTGCTGACATTCATTAGGCTTTATTACCATGGCCTCTATTTTGCCTACCACTTGTCACTTCTCAGATTTGAGAAATCATGCCCAGCTCACAAGATGGAGAAACTCTAGGAAGTGAGTGCAGTTGAAGGTAGATACATACAAAATGGTTAGTGCACAATTTGTTGCTTACTAAGAGATTTTATTTGTTCATGGAAGAGGATATTGTCTCTTCAATAAGACTGAAAATTCTTCCTGGTCCATGGAAAACTTCCTGGATTTTTATTCTCAAGGCAGCAACCTTATTGTGTCAAGCTAAAAGTAGTGGTTCTGGTTATGTGAGAGATCTCCACTACCCTCCCTGATAATTTCTGAATGTCAGGAAAGGGAAGGGAAAAGGAAAAACAGCAAAATGAAATTGATACCACCTTGACCCTTGATAGGTGAGTCTTTTGTGCCAGAAAACTTTGGCAAACGGTACTTATAGCAATGTCAGTACCTTGAAACTTCAAGTGCCCAAGCCTCATGGACTTGCAGCTTTTACACAGATTTGAAAACTAAAGCCTGAAGAGGTGACATTATTATACAATATGTCTAATTCCTAGATTGCTCAGAAGGACAAAACTCAACTCTCCTTTCTAGTAACAGTGGCTGACACACAGCTGGTATTCACAGGTATAACTGAACTCTTTGTTTAAAACTTCTATACAGTTAGTAAACAGCTGTTTCCTTCAATCCCAGGGTACCTCTGCTGCTCACCTTCCTCAAACCTCTGCCCTGAGATTGACCCTACCAATAAGCCTCCCCAGTTGAAATGAAGGTTAGCCCTGGATACAACAGGCAAACTCCCACATCCAGCTTGAGCCCAGTGGCTGATATTCCTACACTCTGTCAGTACGTGTAGCATCTCAGCTAAGCATTTTTGACATCAATTCTACTTTTAATTGTGAAACTTTACTCCATGTGCTACACTAGCAAGTGACCACAGCCTCCAATGACCACTGCCTGGTGAGTTTGAAAATACCAGAATCTTGGAATCCTTGATCTTTTGCTTGTTAGTTTTGAATGCTCAGATTTCCTTTATAATTCATTGGTCTTTGTTTAGGCATCAGTACATATTATGGGCTGAATTGCATCTCCTCAAAATTTGTATGTTGATATCCCAAAAAGGAACTGTATTTGAATATAAGGTCTTTAAAGAGGTAATAAATTTAGCTCAGTAGGGGGACCCTGTGATGGAGTGGGTCTGTGATACCTCCATGTGCTCAGAAGTGGAGCTTTGGGGAAGTAATTGGATCATGAGGACTCTGATCTCATCAATGGATTAATCCACTGATGACTGAATGGACTCCTGGGAGATGAAATGTAGAGGTGGGACCTTCTTGGAGGAAATAGGTAACTAGGAGTGTGCCCTGGATGGATAATCTTTAGCCTGACCCCTTCGTCCTTCTTCTTCCCCTCTTCCTCCTTCTCCTCTTTCTTCTCCTCCTTTTTCTTCTCCCTCCCACCCCCCTTTCTTGGTTACCATGAGCCGAGCAGTTTTCCTCTGTCATGCCTTTCCACCCTGATATTTCTGCCATGAACCCAGTTGATCTAAAACTGAATCCTCTGAAATCGTGGGTCAAAATAAGTCTTTCCTCCTCTAAGCTGTTCTTGTCAGGCATTTTGTCACAACAATGAAAATCTAACATAGGCCCAAATCCAATAAGGCTGGCATTCTTATGAGAAAAGGAGATTGGGATACTGACAGGAATTGAGAAGAACACGCAAAGGTTGAAGATGGTCACTCACCTGCAATTCAAGGAGAGAGATCTCAGAAGAAACCAACTCAGCTGAAACCTTAACTTAGATTCCTAGGCTCCAGAATTGTTAGAAAGTAAATTTCTGTTGTTAGTCACCCAGTCTGTGGTTCTTTGTTAGGCCAACCCTAAAAAACATACTTTTTAGTACTTTTCCTGACCTTGTCATTATTTTATGCCCTTAATATTTAGATACATTTTCTTTGCAGCATTAAGTCTCTGCTAAGAAACACATGCTTAGGGTACCCACACATCCTAAATTGAGATGATAGTTCTAGTTGATGTCTACTGGCCTGTCGTGATACTTCCCTTACCTCTCAAAAGTATCTCAGTTTTGTTAATAAATTGTATGTTTACTCAATTTATTTAACTCTTGGATCCTATATTCATAATTTCCTTCCACATTCTCAATCTCTTCCTTGTTACTTACTTGCCACTTCTTTCTTCAAACCCTGATTGGCTACATTCCCTGGGCACACCTCATTTGGTTAAGTATGGTTGGGTTGATTCACAACATGGTTCATGACACAGCTCACCACAAAATGGTATTTTTCAGTAAATGTGCACTATGAGGAGGGTATTGAACAAGTTGCTGTGGAGAGTTACATGGAATGAAGACTTCACTCCTCCCCCTGGGAAACAGTCACACTACATGAAACATACATAAATCAGAGTCATCCTTTGTCATCTTATTTCTGTCCTATGCAAACCCTTATTTTATCCTCAAGTAAGTTTTTGGAAAATGTACTTAAATGTTGTTTAATCTCCCCATTCAGATTCATTACAGTGAATTTATGACAAGCTTCAGAATACAATTAATGTACACTTCTATCCCATCCCATCTTGTCATTGGCCGTGACAATATAAAGCTTTTGGCAAGATGACAGGTGAAGGAGAGAGGAGAGGCTTTGTTCTTAAGGAACATGTCAGCGATAAGTGAATTGGCGGTGTTTCAAATGGCACTAGGAAGCTAGTTTATGGTCCTACAAATGTGGTCTTACCCCAACATGTCTACTGAATCATTGCAGTAAATGCCTTGTCTTCCTTGCCTATGTTAAATTTAAAAAAAAGAAACAATAATTGCATTCACAGCTCAAGAAGGCATGAACCTTACAGGTCAAAACAACATCACGTGATGCTTGAAAGTTGTAACTGAATCAAGAATGACCAGCAGACAAGAAGCTGTAAAATTCCTCCCTCCTTTTTTTCATGTTTGTTCTTTCTGTGCTGTTGAACAGCTGCATGAAGTACAGGGTGGCAGGCAAGACTCAGGAGGCTCTCTTCCAAATCAAGTTCAAGATTTCTCAATGGAAACATTCCTCTGGAGGAAGGCCAGATAGCAATCTTACCCAATAGTCCATTTAGCTAATGAGGAGACAACCCAAGGCTGCATCCTCTTTTAAGTAGCTTATATGAATTTGGATACATGAACTCACCTTCTTGGTCCTCAGTCTCACTGTCCATTTGGTGGAGACGACAACCAATGGCCCATTCAATAGGCATGTGTAGTCCAGATCCCACTGAGATCTGCTGTCCATATCCACATGGGCCAGGGGCCCTGGCCACCCTGAAGACATATGTTAATGATGCTCTTAGCCAGTTTCCTACTGATATTATTTCTTCATCTGTCTACATGTAGATTTGGAAAGCCATCATGGTGATTAAATATTGGTATTTCCAGACCCAAGAGGTGGTTTATGTAATTATGATGAGGGAAATGAACAAAATACAGGACATTTTCCAGTCTTTGTGCCCTGCATTTTGTTATGGGACATTCTGGCAAGACTGCTTTTTTGTAACATCTTTATTAGAGAAATGATATAAAGCTATTTCTCAGTAATCCAAATGCATTTGAAAGGAGATGTGGTGGTTGGATACCACTGCTGTCATCTTGATTTGCTCTTCTTGTTCTGCTCTTCTTTACCTTGTTTTAGAAATAATCTGGCAGTGTAATTGACAGTGATAATAACTCCAATCTACAATCTTCAAACATTGTAACTTGTCCCCTTTCTCTGGGCCAGATGCAGCCTTGGTTCTCAAGGACTGCCCTGGAATTGGGTTGCTTCAGTTCTACTTCTAGTTGTGGGTTTAGAGCCCTCTCCTCAGGGTAGCATTTGATACTAGAGACGTTGGGGAAAATGGAAAAGGTTCTAGGATGCTGGAATTTAGCCTTTTGGCCAAACCAAGGAGACATAAAGTGCCCGTGACTCCTAAGGATGGATGATTCTTTGAGAAGGACATGGTGATGGTCCGAGGAGACTGTTAAGAGGGAGATTCAGGGTACTGGTATACAATACCTTTCAGGTCACAGTCTCCCAATTTAAAAAAAAACGATTTTTCAAAACTGGGAAGAAGATATGAAGAACTATGTCTTAATTGCCCAAAGAGCAATGAGCAGGACTTCTCTAGGAGTCATGATAATGTCTCTGGAATTCTGGGTTCTTGGAATACAACTATAGTCTAATTCCTGCTTCTGCAAGCCTGTAGCATTATTGTTCCATGTCTTCATTTTTTTATGTGGAATTTTCAAGAAACAGAAAATTAAAGTGGAAGCTGAAACTCAATTGAAGTTGGAGGCTCCAAAAATTTGGATAGATGTAGTTATTGATATCCCTGTGTGTGAGTCAGGATTCTCTGGAGATACAGAACCAATAAGATATATTCACGTATGGACAAGAATTATTGTATGATAAGGAATTGGCATATTTAATTATGGAGACTGGCAAGTTCAGTGTGGGCTGATAGCTGATGGTACAGATGAAATCCAAAGGTAGTCTTCTGGGGGATTTGCTCTTATTCAGGAGGATGGTCATTTTGTTCTACACAAGTCTTCACCTGATTGAATGGAGCCTGCCTCTGTTATGGGCAGTGGGAGAGAGGGTGATCTGCTTTCTCAAAGTTCACCAATTTAAATGTTAACTTCATGCCCACACACCCTCTAAGTTGAACAGATAAAATGAACTATCACACTCTTCATGGTTTGAAATAAGAAGAGAATTTCCAGAGAGAAGTTAATGTCAGCTAATAATGGCTCTAGTGTTTAGTTGACTTTGATAGATATCCAGGGTGAAGTGAGAGATGAAGGCGAGGAGACAAGACAAATGTGTGCAAGTACATATGTGCTCAATGCCACTGTGGTGTGCTCAGTATGTGTGGACATCCTTAGTTTCAACCTTAGGAGCAACCTTGGAACCAATCACTGAGGCGAAGGCCAAATATCTCAGCTTGCTCCTAGCAAAAGAGTGAGCCTGCATGCAGCTACTGCTTCGTTCTTGGATTCCTAAGGAGTTGGTGAGGACAACAGGCAGAGATCACTGTTCAAGACTGCCTGAGTGAATTCTTGATGACGGTCACCTCAGGTCACCTTTGCAGTAGCCCAGAGGAAATATTCAATTTAAGCAAATGTATCAGACATGGGTTTCCCTTTATCAATCCATGCTGACTGACCTTTAATGAATTAGAGAGAAATCCATTCCACATTGCCTGGATAAAGATGTAAGACTGATGCATAAATCTTGACTTTAAGAAAAGGTAAATTCAAACCAGAGTTAGGAGCTCGTGCCTTTTGAGGCCATAGCAAGGATATTAATGACTCACAGTTATGTAATTATTTGAGCCTATTTATACCTCGGGAAGCTTAAATGCCATTCATCTTGCTCTCTTCGTACCCACTCAGACTCTCCAAGTTTGGGCTATCAGTGAAACCCCTGCCTTTCATCGCTGTCCCGCTCAGACTTCTTCACTGTGTTCCTTTGTTGGACAAGAGCCTTTGGATTCCTTTGCTCTTTTGTTTATTTGTGTTCATTTGGTGGAAGAATAACTCATTCATCTCTTGCTGAGCCAGCCTGATTAAAAAAAGAAATTCAGAACTTGTTTTCAGTCTGTTCCTTTTAAAACCATCCCCTTCATCCCAATTTTGCTCTCAAGAGATATGACCATCGTGGAAATTAAATTATAATTAGGGTTAAGGACTTTGAAATAATGACCCCGCAGCTGACCCCTCTGTCTATACTCTTAAGTGTCTCCTGTCAGTGCACCCAAGCGCTGGGTTCTGGGCCATTTTAAACCTGTTTCCAGAATCGCCACCTGACACTTAGCAGTCACACAATGCCTTGACTTAGCAAATGCATCTGTTATATGGTACAGCACTAAATGCTTTCCTGAAATCCAGATAAATTATGTCTGCTGATTTGGTAATGTGGCCCAAGAATTCAATTTAGGTGAATTTATCAGACATGGCCTTTCCTTTATCAATCCATGCTGACCGACCTTTAATAAATTAGAGATAAATCCATTCCGTATTGGTGGATGCACAATCTGAGTGGAAGAGTAATCAGCACCGGATCTACAAACATGCCCCTGCCTAATTTCCTGCCCTTAATGTGCTCCAGTCTGTGACAGGGCACATGGAGGCTCATTCGAATTACTTTAGACTCCTGAAGAGCCAAGTGGGATGTGAGTTGGACGAAACCCAAGGTTCTTTATGCCTGTGAAGTGCAGGGAGGGGGAGTAGTGCTCTGGGTGGGCTTTGCAAGGCTTGGTTCCTGGGGAAAGTGACTATACAGCTTTTAGCCAGTTCTTTCCCATCTCTGCGTCTCAGTTTCCTCAGCTGCACACTGAGGTTGCTGGGAGGCCCTTCTCAGTTCTCATAACTTTCAGCTACAGGGAGACAAAGCAGGCAACAATTACTTGCACTCCAAGATCAAATGAGACAGGCATCAAGAACTGGCCTCCTGCTCAACTGGGATCCTGAATGGGGTCAAACTAACCAGGCCACAAATTAAAGCATCCAGTTCTGAACATCGGAGGGTTGCAGATGCCAGCAACATTAGAGTTCCTTTTATCCCATAAATCTTATTAGAATAAATGATCTTTGAAAAGTGTACCAGAGCTATTTTCTATAATCATCATTGAATTTCAATATACTTAATGTATTGACACCTGCTGAGTTAAAGAGAAAAATCTAAGCCAACTAGTACCCCAATTTGCAAGATGTTCAACAAAAATCCCATGGTGATATAATTTTACAAGGGTAAATTCTAATTTACAATAGTAAATTCCATTCCCCTTCCTTCCCCCAAAACTCTGAGATTCACGATTCCCATAAAGGATCAGAAAAGTCCTACAATACCTGTCTGATTTTGTGTAAGTCAGCATTTTGGAAATTTATTTGATATTGGGACCTATTTTGTCCATGTATTTTTTTATGCAATCCCTATTAAAATCACTCAGAATTGAATATTTTGAAGAGTGCATTGTTTGAAAAATGTTGTTCTAAATTTTCCCAGGATTCTCCTGTCTGCTTGTGTATCATGGTCTTCAGGGGAATTTTTGTTCTTTGTTGGGAGATGTGTCCTCCTCTAACGTGATCTGCAAGTTGTGCTCATCCTCACTTCCTTTGAAAATATGTTTTCCAATTTGGCTCCACATTTCTATCTTCGTGACATCTACAAAAGCTTGCCAAGCGGGAAAGTCTTTGCTTAAGCTCCTTTTCTTGCCCCTGGAAGCTTTTAACATTTAAAGATATCCATTAGGCATACAAATAAATGGCTAGGTGAAACATTTGTTTATTTAAAAGCCATGGGCTCTTTAATGAAAAAAGTTTCCCATAGCCCCAGCTTCTTTGGAAAAGAAGGGGTTGGCAGAGACATCTGTGTTTGAACTGATGACATGGGGAAGAACCCCGGAGATGCTGTGTTTTGAACTAGGTGAGTAGAAGAAAGGCCGGCTGTGCCCTGGGGATGCCAGACTGGAGGGTGCTGCACGAGGAGGAAACCCAATGCGGGTGCTGCATTGAGGAGGTGAGAGTGACTCTCTTAAGCTGGCCCTGGCACTCACAGTAATTGCTAACAGACCTCCTTTTTTCCTCTGTTCTTTTCACCCGCTCTCCGAGTCCCTAGCATGCTCACAGCACACTTTATTTCTGAGTTATTAAAAATTACATCTTTCTTATATTGATTCTTGACAGTTGCCAGCTGACCTCTAATTGTTTCCAGGTCCGAGGTTTCAAATTTACTGATTTCCTTTTTGATATTTTAATCATTCTCTGTCCCCTGCTCGTTCCCTCTCCTGCTGATTTGCCTTGTCTTCAGAATTTCTCAAGCCTGAACTCCATTTTTTTTCTTGTTAAATATTTCTTGACATTCTGAAAGGCACTGGGCAACCGGGTAGAGAGGCCCTGCAATCTCTATGTTTCTGTCATTTGCATGGAACAACTTCTGTTGACAGCAGAACAACAGGACCAGGACAGAACGTCTTCCTCTTGCTCTTCCTCTTGTTCCAGGGATGCATGGGCAGTATGAGGAACTTAGCATTGTGCCTCAAGCAGGTCTTGGGTTAAAATGATGAATTTTGGAAAGGCATGAATACAATGCATTCATTTTGAGCACCTTGGGAAGGATGGAATTGGGATCGATGTGTGGCAAAGGGATTCCAACTCAGTGAAAGTGTGAGATTTGAGATGACAGTAAGCTCCAAGAGGTCAGAGAATGTGTATATTTGTTTAATGTCATGTCCTTAGTGCCTGGAACAGCTTGTGGCACTGAATAAATATTTGGTGAGCTAAACATGGATTTTATTCTTCCTCTTCATGATTCTGACCAACAATCAGAGAGTCAGGTACAAATTTCTTAATATTTAGCAGGAAACTCCCATGCTTCTGCTGAATGATTTCCCTACTCTTGACACTGTTTAGCAGTTTCCCTTTACGGCTCAAGGATTTATTCTAAAAATGATATGAAACCTCCCTTTAAGAAGCATACACAGATACACATATATCTGAATAAACAGATCCATAGAATGTTTGAGAATGGAGGGCACCTTAGAGTCTATTGAGGTCCACACTTTACTTTTGCAACGCCACAGTGGAGCTCTTGAAAGTGAAGCAATTTCCCCAAAGGAGTCCTGGGCAGCAGAGAGTGCTTGGTGGACATGTTATCCACAGAGCAACACTCACTGAGAGTGCCATTGATAATTATCTGGCACCTCTGAGGCAGAGCAGCATTTTCCTGTTCTGGAAAAAATATCCCAAAGCCATGGAGATGCAGATACCTGTATCCGAAAAATTATCTGGCACAGAGTAAAAGATCTGAGGGACCCTGACGGCACCTGCTACATATAGCTTGGCATGAACACAATACATAACTCTTCTTCAGAACATGACAAGGAGGATGACAGGGGACATGCAGTTCTGTTTCTCAGCCTCAGTGGAAATTACAAGGAATGCATTGCCTCTGAAATGCTGAAGTTAGGGTTCAAGAGTTCTGGAAGGTTGTCAAGGGGCCCTGCGATGAGAGGTTCTCTCTCTCTCTCTCTTCTGGGTGATTCACAGGCCTTGGCATCAGTGTCAGCATAGGCAAAGGGGTTGCAGGGAAGAACATGAAAGAAGTCTTCATGAGATCATGTCTGATACTCCTGGGAGTCCCAGATTTAGTTATGTTTTTGAAGTGGGTCTTACATTCCATCAATAGGAGCACAGCCGGTGAAGTTAGAGTTGCTGTGATTTATGTGTCTTCATCAACACACACAGGCTAGTGAGACCCCCCAGGAAAGCTCCAAATGGGAGAGAAGTGGAGTGGGCAGTGACATAGGAGCCCTGTAATCTCCATATCTCCACTTCTCACTGCTATCCAAGGCCAGAACCAGGACCAACACTTGAAGAGGGATAACAGATTGACTCCTTGACTCCTGACTCTTCACACATGCTTTTCTTAGCATTATGTACCCATGCCCTTTACCATGTGACTTTCCTTATTCCTCCTAAAGGAGGAATGTATTTCTTGGGCCCTTGACTTTGAGTTTGGCCATGTGACCTGCTGTGGCCAATGTGGATTTAGAGCAAGTGACATGAGGCTTGAATTATGTAGTTTGTTTGTCCTCTTGCACTTCTTCCATTTGCCATGAAGGCAGGCTCCAGGTGGGTGTTGGTCCCAGAACGATGAAGGGCATGTTGGGCACATCTTGACTCAACCCAGACCTCAGAGCTAACCCAGCATCCTGCACCCTAAGGCACAGTCAGTCAGCTGTGCCCAGGTGAAAGTGGTGGCCTGACTTCAGTTGACCCGCCTACCCCTGAGGCGCTGAGGTTTTTGAGGTTGTTTGCTTTGTAGCATAAACAGACACTGCAGTAGAAATGTCTGTGAACATGTTCTGGAAAATGCTTGGAAAAGGAGGCTCCTCAACCACACGACTGTACCACCCAAAGTCTTTGACCACATGATTAGCAGAGGCTTTGTGAGGAATCAAAATCTGGATAGAAGCTCAAAAGAACCAGCAATATGGGTACAAGTGGGCTAGAAATTTGAAAGAAAGGCAATGGGGCTTTGCAACACTTAAAGCAATCAAAATAAACAGTTGTGAAACCAGGAAAAGTCAACCCCCAGTCCAGGGGTCTGCTGCCTGGCTGCCTCAGCTTTGGTACATTTAATCTATCGCATTAACACAGCTTTCAGAGTTACAGACCCTCAAAAGGATTTGGACTCTGCTCCTATTGCAGTTGCCAGGGCCTAAAACCGTCAATTAGAAAACCATTTACCCAAGTCCACCCCTCTGCTGGCTGTCAGGTGAAAGTTATTACTCCAATCTTCATTTTGGCCCTTTCTTTACATACAGATCCAAACTCTCCAAATCTGTTTCACCATCCAAATCACATTCCCATGGCGTGTTGCAGGGAGGGAGGAATGCACTTTGAAACAGTGTGCAGCTATGCAAACGTTAGGCCTCGCGGCTTTGTCTCAGAGTAGGTGTGATGTGGTGGTTTGATCTGGCATGGAACTGGGCAAACTTTTTCCATGACTGCTTTTCTTGACCTTTCCCCCCACCTCTTGGTTCTGATTTCTTGTTTGAATAAAGAAGGTGATGTGACCTTTATCCCTCTCATAGAAGAGTGATAAATACTGGGTCATTTTTGAACATGATTTCTTCTGGTCTGGGATGCAGAAGACAAAAGTCGCTCCTTGTACCATATCCCTGAAAGATGACTTTCCCTGGAGAAAGTAAGTTGGCATTTCTTGAGTGCGCCTACCTGTGTTCTCTCATTGAATCCTCTCAGCCCTCCTGAGAAGAGGGCCCGTTAGTCCTACTTCACAGAGAAGAAAACAGGCCAGAGAGGTGACATGATAGGGCTGGGATTCTAATACAAATTTGTCTTATTTAAATGTCAGTTTCCCTCCTCTTTACTGTGTAGTTTGGAGAGAGAAAGACACTATAGGAAGAGAGGCTGAGGTCTGTTCTTGCATCCTGAACCTCTTCATATAGTCCTGGGTCTGGATGTGGCAAACTCAGGACGTATTTCCCATCTGAAGATGGCCCAGGTGTTGAACATTGGAAGCATCATGTATTGTCTTACATCTGCTCATCTCCTTGCCTCTGTAACCTCTTCATTCTCCACAAAGGAACACAGCAACTAGCAGGACTTTTTAGTTTATTTTGTTTTGTTTTTATTAAGGCCTTATTTTTAAGAAAAATTTTTGGTTCAAAGCAAAATTGAGAGGAAGGTACAGAGATTTCCCACATACCTCTGGCCCCACAAATGCATAACCTTCCGCATTATCAACATCCCTCACCAGGGTGGTACCTCTGTCATAATTGATGAACACATAGGCAGCCTTATCATCCCTGGTGTTGTACATTCTATAGGTTTAGGCTTGTATCCACCATTATGGTATTGTAGATTAATTTTAATAACCTTAAGATCCTCTGTGCTCTGTCTATTCATCCTTCCCCTCATTCTCAACCCCTGGAAAGCACTGATTTTTTACTATCTCCATAGTTTTGACTTTTCTGGATGGAATATCATTTGAATCAGTCTGTAGCATTTTCAGATTGCTTCTTTCACCTAGTGATATACATTTAAATGATCTGCATGTCTTTTCAGGGCTTGGCAATCCATTTCTTTTAATCACTGAATACTATTTCATTGCCTGATGTATTATGGTTTATCCATTCACTCACTGAAGATATATTAGTTGCTTCTGAGTTATGGTAATTTTGAATAAACCTGCTATAAAAACTCATATGTTGATTTTTGTGTGGATATAACATGTTATGATTTGGATGTGAGGTGTCCCCCAAAAGCTCACAAGTGAGACAATGCAAGAATGTTCAGAGGAGAAATGATTGGGTTGTAAGAGTCTTGATCCAATCAGTGATTTAATCCCCCCATAAGTATTAACTGAGTGGTAACTGATGTGGTAGGGTGTGACTGGTGGAGGTAGGAATTGAGGCAGAGCTTTGGGTATATAATTGTATCTGTTGAGTGGAGACTCTTACTCTGATTCCTGATGATGTGAGCTGTGTTCCTCTGTCACTCTTCCACCATGATGTTCTGCCTCACCTCAAGCCCTGAGGAATGGAGCCAGACTTCTAAGAACTAAGACCTCTGAAACTGTGAGCCCTCAAATAAACTTTTCCTTCTCTATAATTGTTCTGGTCAGATCTTCAGTCACAGCAGTGAAAAAGCTAACTAAAACATAGTATTTCATATCCTTTGGGTATATATCAAGGAGTGTGATGACTGGACTGTATGACAAGAGAGTGTTCAGTTTTGTAAGAAACTACTGAACTGCCTTCCAAAGTGGTTGCACCCTTGCGCACCTCCGCCAGCAATGGAGGAGAACTCCCTTTGTTTCACGTCCTCCTCAGGATTATCAGGATTTGGTGTTATCAGAGTTTTGGATTGTGGCCATTCAAATGAGTGTAAAGTAGTATCACATTCTTTTCAATTTTCATTTCCAGGATGACATATAACATGGAGTATCTTTCCATACACTCATTTTCCATTTGTATGCCTTTTTTTGGTGAGATTTCTATTAAGATATTGGCCTATTTTTAAATTGGGTTGTTTTCTTATCACTGAGTTTTCAGAGTTCTTTGTAGATTTTAATAGTCCTTTATCAGATATGCCTTTTGCAAATATTTTTCACATTCTCTGTGCTCTCTTGATACTGTATTTTCCAGAGCATAAGTTTTTAAGTTTATTAATCTTTTCTTTCATGGATTGTGTATTTAATGTCCGGTCTAAAAGTCATCATCATACCCAAAATTGTGTAGATTTTTCTCTTACATAATCTTCTAGGAATTTAATAGTTTTGCATTTTGCATATTTTGGCCTAGGATCTATTTTGAGTTAATTTTACTGAAATGTGAAAAGCCTTTATCTTCATGATTTTGCATGTGACTGCCCTGTTGGTCCAACATCATTTGTGAAAAGACATTTGCTCCAATGTATTGCCTTTTCTCATTTGTTAAAGATGAGTTGATGACATTATGTGGGTCTATTTCTGGAATATGTATTGTGTTCCATAGATTTATCTCTCTATTCCTTTGTCAATATCGCGCTATATTGATTACTGTAGCTTTATTGTAAATCTTGCTTTCAGGTCATGTCAGTTGTCCAACTTTGTTCTCCCTGTGCTCACTATTCTGGGTCTTTTGCCTCTCCATATAAACTCTAGAATCAGTTTGTAGATATTAACCATGTAACTTGCTAGGATTTTGACTGAAGTTACATTGAATCTATAAATCAAATTGGGAAGAACTGAAGTTGATAATATTGAGCATTCCCATCTATGAACATGAAGTATCCATTTATTTAGTTCTTCTTTGATTTCTTTCATCAGAATTTTGTAGTTTTCTTCATATAACTCTTGTACACATTTTGTTTGTTTTCTATGTAAGTATTTTATTTTGGTGCTGCTAATGTAAATAACATTATGTTTTGATCTTAAATCCCACATGTTCATTGCCGGGGCATAGGAAAGAGATTTGTCAATCTTGACCTTGATTCCTACAACTTTACTATAATTACTCATTAATTCAAAGAAGCTTTTTGTTGTTGATTTTTTCAGATTTTTAAAAATAAATAATCATATCACCCAAGAACAAAGATGCTTTATTTCTTCTTTCCAATATGAGTATATTTTATTTCCTTAAGTATTATGTATTATATATTGGGTTTTAAAAAAATATTTGTTAGTTGTAAATGGACAAAATACCTCTGTTTTATTTTTTTACTTTTAGGTTGTTCTGAGGATTGAACCCAGTGCCTCATACATACCAGATAAAACTCTACCACTGAGCTAGAACTCCAGCCCTAGCTATTGGTGTTAAAGATATTCTTTATCAAGTTGAGGAAGTTCCCTTCTATTTCTAGTTTATTTAAATGAGTGTTATGTTGTCAAACTTTTTTTCTGGATCCATGGACACAATCATGTGATTTTCCCTTTGTCTTCTTTTGATTTAATGATTATACTAACTGATTTTCCCAAATGTTGCATATCTGGGATAAATCTCACCTGGGTATAGTATATAATTCTTTTACACACCGTTGCATTTGATGTGCTAATATTTTGTTGAGGACATTTGCATCTATAGATATTGATCTGTCTGTAGTTTTCTTTTTATATTATCATGTTTTTAGAATTTATTTATTTTGATTCATTGTACACAAATGGAGTACAGCTGTTGTTTCTCTGGTTGTACACAATGTAGAGACACACCATTTGTGTAATCATACATGTACATAGGGTTTGTTTCATTCTTATTTAAAAAGATTTTTTAGTTATGATACACCACCAGGACACACCTTGACATAATCACAAAAGCATGGAACCCAATTCAGTCCCCAGTAATTGCCACATGCATCCCCCTCCCTTCCTCTACTCCACTGATCCTTCTTCAATCCATTTGCAGTTTATTTATTTTTTTTAATTAGTGTCCTGTGGATATACCTGCTGCCAGGACCCACCACTCCACATCCATGCATGAACATACAAAAGTTTGGTCAGATTCATTCCACTGTTCTTCTCTTTTCCTGTCCCTTCTTCTTCCTCCTTAATCCCCTTGGTCTACTCTACTGATCTTTCCTCTATTTTGATGAAATTCCCTCTCCCCTCTTCTCTCTCTCTCTCTGTCTCTCTCATTTTATTTTTATACCCTGGACTTATTTTGGATTAGTATCTGTCTGTCAGAGAAAAATTCAATTTTCTTTTAGGAATATCTTATTTCACTTATCATGATAGTCTCCAGTTCCATGCAATTACTGCCAAGTGCCTTCTTCTTTATGGCTGAGCAATACTCCATAGTGTAGATATACCACATTTTCTTTATCCATTCATTTATTGAAGGACATCTAAGTTTGTTTGTTCCATAGCTTGGCTATGGTGAATTGTGCTGCTATAAACATTGATGTGACTGCATCACTGTAAATTTTAAATCCTTTGGATATATACCAAGGAGTGAGATACCTGTGTCACATTGTAACAAATCTTCCTAGTTTTCTTATTATTCACCAGGAAACCCATATGAATCTGGATCTTTCTGTTTGGGAAGGTTATTAATTATTATTATTATTTTTTTAACCAGGGATTGAACTCAGGGACACTCGGCCACTGAACCACATCCCCAGTACTATTTTGTATTTTGTTTTGAGACAGGGTCTCACTGAGTTGCTTAGTGCCTTGCTGAGTTGCTGAGGCTGGCTTTGAACTCGTGATCCTCCTGACTCAGCCTCCCAAGTCACTTGGATTACGCCCAGCTGGTTATTAATTATTGATTCAATTTCTTTAACAGATGTAGGGCTATTCAGATTGTCTATTAGCAGGATGGTTTTAACTTGTATATTGAATTTCCCCAACTTCCCTACTTAAAACCCTCTAAGACTTTCCCATATCACTTAGGGTCAATCCGAGATCCAGACCTTGGCTCACTAGGTACTACATGATCCTGGTCCTACCACCGCTAAACTTGTTGTCCACTGATTACCTAGTTATTAATTAGGCATTGACCACTCTTTAGGGACTTTCTATTCCTAGAACATGTCAAATCTGTTTCTGACCCAAAGCCTTTACCATTGCCATTCTTTCTATACAGAACAATTTTACCCCAGATCTTTGCACCAGAGCATCTTTTCAGTCCATCTTAAAAAGATTGGACTCTTTTTAGAGAGTGTTTCCTTCACTGTGCTGGCCAAAGTAGACCTTCCTGCTTGCCCCATCTTAATCAGTCTGTCTTATAATACAATTTCATTTCTTTCATAGCTGATATAATTTTCCAAATTTGTCCCATTATTTGCTTGTGTATGTTCACATTATGTATCTCCTCTCATCAGAGTATAGGCTGTTTGAGGGCAGGGTTTTTGCTAGACTAGTTCAGTGCTAGAAGGGTCAGCATAAAGATGAGTGGAAAGAAATACTTGAATGTGCTTTTTGTGTTTATTCTGTTTTTTTTTTTTTAGATTTTTAAAGTGCA
Source organism: Glaucomys volans (assembly GCA_020662805.1). Classification (NCBI taxonomy): domain Eukaryota; kingdom Metazoa; phylum Chordata; class Mammalia; order Rodentia; family Sciuridae; genus Glaucomys; species Glaucomys volans. The sequence continues at coordinate 1,883 of JAJEJO010000571.1, read as the reverse complement.
TTCCAGCTACCATCTGAGTTGGATACATGATAGTCATACTTTTCAAACTATTCAGGAGAATATGGACAAGTGTAGAAGTACTCTGTGGCCTTTAAGCTTTTCTTACCCCTCACCATGAAGCAGCTCTGGAATCCTGTGAGGATGTGACCTCTGCTGCCTTGCCCACCATCATACACCATTTGTTTAGCATGGTGCCTGACACTTACCTGCCAAAAGTATAAGAAAAAGGCTCAAAGACAGATGGAGTTCTTAGAGGTCCCTACATGTTATTCAGGAGTAGAATTTTAGAGGAAGGAATAAAGGAATTAGAAATAAAAATGAATGAGAGAACTTTTATTTTTCTTCCCTCAGTGACTTCTTTTCTCTTCCATTTCATGGTGAAGTTGTGATAAATGATGCTGGAGCATGGAGGTGCTCTCGGCTTAGAAGTCCAGGTGAAGCCAGTGTGGAGCTTAAATATTGGAAGCCTGGAGCAAGCCTCTTTGTTCTGACTCAGAAAAAGGTGAAGTGCTTACAATACAAGGAGGTGCTTGAGACTCCCACTTGGTAGGAAACTAGAGATATCTGGGAATAAAGCTCCCATCTGGTTGGATTCCCAGGGTGTCTTTGAGCGTACATTGTTTCCAAAATCCTTTAAGAGTCACTGGTATGAATTAACTGAAATACCTCTAGTGGTGGGGAATAGCTGTATGTTGGTTTAATAAATAACATAGGAAGAAAACTAAAGCCCCCAAATATAAATGGGAACTTGAGGGAGTTATCAATCTTTCAATGTAGGAGAGAAACTGTTCTGAGGACAGCATATTAAGTAAGCTTTCAAAATCTACTGCTTTCACTTGAAAATAGTCCCATATTACTTTCAAAATGATATAAAAATTTGTAAGTATATGAATTTTAAAAACTTAGGGATGAATCTTTTATTTCTCGAATTTTTTCTATTGTTAAAGATAACATGTTTGTGTGAAGGAGAGGTGCTCTAAATGGATTTTGGCTGGAATGATTGAATTGTCAAAGCCTGGGTGAATGATATGAAAGTATTGGGTTGAGTTTCCTTATGAACACAGCATTGGTTTTATTGTGCTTGTGTATTAGGAGTAAGATCAAATAGATCCAAATTAACAATATTTTTAATCTAATATAATGGATATAATAAACAATTAGAATAAGTTACCAACAAATAAGAGTGGTTTAATTTAGAGAATATTAAAAAAGTCACATAAAAACTAAAGATAAATGAGCAATATCAGTTATTTAAAAAGGTAGTCTTAGTAGAATGTGCTAGTTTTTCCTAGATATTAAAATGGATTTTTCACAATATTGTGAAGGCTTTCCCTCTAATAGTCCCATATTAAAAGTATATACTCCAATTGGAACACACTATAGTCCTTGACTGTTCTGGTTTTGGTTGCTAGACATTTGGGAGTGAATCGCTCAAGTATCCATCATGATCCAATTGAAGTAGTAATTTGAAAAGTGACATTAGGGAAGATTTTCCATTCCCAGAAATGTAGGTAAAAATTAATCCACAAACATCAAGAATGTTCATCAGAATGAACTATTGGTGGTATATTTTGACCAGTAGATGATCTCTACAACTTTTTGGATGCTGCATTACCATGACTATTTGATACTATGACTATTTGTACTATAACATTGTCTAGTAACTGAACATGATATTGGTAGCAAGATCTAGAATTAGTCTACTTTATAGCTCTGACCCTATTAACTCTTTTCAATGTAGCCCAGACAAAACAATTTTGGAAAAGAAGAAAAAAGTTGGAGGACTCACTGTTCTGGATATTTCCAAATGTAAAGTTACAGTGGTAAGAATGATATGGTACTGGACTAAGAATAGACATGTAGAACAGTAGAATAGAATTTAG
>JAJEJO010000570.1:403427-424524 GCA_020662805.1 Glaucomys volans | reverse complement strand
GAATACAAGCAATAACAAGTGCTGGCGTGGATGTGGGGAAAAAGGCACACTTGTACATTGCTGGTAGAGTTGCAAATTGGTGCAGCCACTTTGGAAAGCAGTATGGAGATTCCTCAAAAAACTTGGAATGGATCCACCATTTGACCCAGCTATCCCACTCCTCGGTTTATACCCAAAGGTCTTAAAATCAGCAAAATATAGGGATGCAGCCACATCTATGTTCATAGCTGCTCAATTCACAATAGCTAGATTGTGGAACCAACCTAGATGCCCTTCAATTGAAGAATGGATAAAGAAACTGTGGTATATATACACAATGGAATATTACTCAGCCATAAAAAAAGAATAAAATTACGGCATTTGCTGGTAAATGGGTGGAGTTGGAGAATATCATGCTAAGTGAAATAAGCCAAGTCCAAAAAACCAAAGGCCAAATGTTTTCTCTGATCAGTGGATGCTGATACCTAACAGGGGTGGGGTGGGGGTGGGGGGTGGGGAGGGGTTAGGGGGTATGGGGAGGAAATATGGATGGGGGGGAGGAAAATGGGACGGGGGGGGATGGGGGCAGGAAAAATAGTAGACTGACACAGACAGTACTACCCTATGTAAATGTAAGATTATATGAACTGTGTGAATAAAAATAAATTAAAAAAAAACTGAATTGTGATAATGGCTCTGTGAATACATGAAAAAAGTCAATGAATTTTACCTATTTTATGGTATTTAATTAAACCTTAATAAAGCTGTTTAAACAATTACCTTTGGAAAAAGGCAATGTGCTAGTTAAAAAATATATTTAATCAACAATCTTTATGAAAAACTGCTGGCAATAAAATTGAATAAAAATGCAAAGAAGCAAAACATACATGTGATTTTAGTGTGATTTAACAAAAACAGTAAGTTTGGGGTATGATGACCTAAGAGATAAAAATAACTTTAAAGAAGATCCCAGAGAAACAACAAAAATTACAACAATCATTGAAAGTAAGAACCATGAGAAAAATGCTAGAACAACTGAAATTATTTGATCTAAGAAAAGAATATGTCACTTGATCAGGGCCATTAAGTCATGATGGCAAAACCAAATCATTCCAATTGCATTCTATACTAGTTGTTCTTTTTTTTTTTTCTTTTTTTTTTTAACGAAAAAAAAGTTTTTTTTTCTACTAACTTACCCATATAGATAGGAGTCCCACATGTGGTCTGCATCATGGCTTCACCCCTTCCTGCTTTCTTTACTGCCAAGCCAAAGTCAGTCACCTAGAAGAAGAAAAGCAGGCATAGTCACCCATTTTCCTGTCCCAGACTTCACTCATTCTGAAGATAGGACTTTCACCACATTGTAATTGTATTTACTTAGATATTCCTGGGGATGGGGACTTTCTTTTTATTACTAAGGGACTTCTATCTCCCCACCCACCTCTGTGTAGAGAAGAAACTTGATAGAAACAAGCTTGGTTTCTCAAATCTTGAGAGAACATCCATGATGTTGATTGTCCATGCCTTCTGATTAAATTCACCAGTTCAAAATAGGAGTTTTATCTTGAAAGAAGGGATCTAACTTTTTTCATTACAAAATATATTCTATCCTTAGCGTATTTTCTATTTTCCTAATACTCAAGATACCTTCTAGTTTAAAGAACTGTTATACATGTAAATCATTACCCTTATAGGCATTCACTGAAACACCCCTTTTTTATAGTTATTTATAATTGGTAAATACTACCTTTTCTTTACTATTATTTCCTTTTGATTCTAGATTATACTAATTAAAACAATTACACTATTAAAAACTATGAAAAGCAAATTAACAAGGAAAAAACTCATAATAACACAGTATAACTATGAATACCCTGGAGGCCTATTGCTTGTAGCTGCAGTCTTTCTGCTCCATTCTAAATCTTAGTAATTAAACATTTGGTTATTAAATATTGAGTATGTACCCTTGGTCTTGTCTCCCATGGTGGAAGACTCTTGAGCCAAAAGCAGAAAAACAGGCAAATCTACTGATCATACAACCAAATATAGGCTCTTGGTACACACTAAATGCAAAGTTTTCAGTCCCTTATGGAGTAAGAAAATTTTCCTAGTTAACATGTGATATTGCTGTTTTCCTAAAATATGAATGAATTTTTTCAGGCATTTTCACAAATATCCTACCTCAAGCATTATGATATATCTTTCTCTACAATCTGTACAGACATCAAGTAGACAAAAGGTTTCACAATCCAATTCAGTTCTTTGGAGAGCATCAGTTCCTTCATTTGCCAAAGATTAATTGAGAACATTCTGTGTCTCAGAGACTACTCAAGGTTCCAACAGAGCAAAAGACATACACAATTCCTGACTTCATGCAGTTTACAACCAAACTATTCAAGAACATTACTTGGGTAAACCAACAATACTGCTGAACTTTTTACTAAGGACTTAGCTTCTGCTACAGCAAATTACTCACAGACATTTTATTCCAAGACAAAAATATGCACACATTTTGAAAGCAGCCACTATTAAAGTGCTGAGTAATAAATAATGTATCCTATCATTTATTTGATATTAAGGAATAAAATCTTCAAGAATAAACACTTGGCACATTAATTGTGCTTCAGACATAAATATTAATACCCAGGAAAATTTTCAATGAGAAATACAGACTGTAGCATTAATTTAGTATCAAAAACATAGCCAAGGTGTGTTTTTCTCTAAATCTGTAACACATTTACATCAAATTACCAGGCATAATTCTGAAATTAATTAGAATTCAGAGCATCTGTTTGCTTGCTATTAACTAATGATTTAGAACATCCAAATGAGTATGTACTTTTAAAAACATACTCAATAGCACCACTTAACTTGTAAAATTATTCTTGTCAGTTACAAATCTTTTGTGAATTTTTATTTTCTAACACAAGTCACTTATTTTCTGGCTGCTCAAAAGCAATTGAAATATATCTAAAAAGATATATTCTGCCACTTTGCTAATAACTCTTTATAGGGAAATATTTTTCATCATCTCTAATATCTTACCTTTATGTTTAAGTTCATTTCATTGTCAGCATCAATAAAGCTGCTTTTTACCAGTATGTTTTCCAGTTTCAGATCTCTATGCACTATATCTACCAAGAAAACAAACAAGTCAAAAGAAATGTATAACAGAAAAATAGAGGGTACACCAATAAGACAAATAAATATATTTAACAGATTATAATCCACTGCTGAAAATGGGAGTGGGGAGTGTGAATCTTACAAACCATCTTCCCCACATTTCTAACCCTATGAAGCGATTTTCTTTGTTTTCCTCATCTCTACTCATTCCCCTGTTGCCCCAACTGGTTGTTCTTCATGATGTGTGGCCTAGTAAGTGTGAAGGAGGATCCAAGATCTTCCGAGGAGGTAGACAGTTTTAGAAGCACAGCAAGGTTGCCCATATCCTTAGAACTTCAGAAGAAGAGATTACTTCCGTGTATGTGCTACTGTCAATATAAGAATTTAACACACTGTAACTTGGCTAAATTGTATACAACCTATATTATATATATATATATATATATATATATATATATTTCTTTTTTTTTTGGTGCTGGGGATTGAACCCAGGGCGTTGTGCTTGCGAGGTTATTTCAGTATATTTTTCTATAATATCAGCATATGTTTTCCTACTCTTTGTATGTTAAAATAAAAAACAAACAAAAATCCTTGAGACAAAAAATTTTCAGTTGAACATGTCAGAGTTTAAGTAGTATTTTCATGTACATGCAAGTAATCACGTAACAAAAGCTTCCTTTGCAAATAATGAATTAAGTTCATATCCATAGCAATCATTTCTCCAGATTTAAAAGTTAAGGGTATAATTGCTGGGAAAATGGAGGTGAATGAGCCCTGGACTGGTTGTTATTTCTAGGCATTTATATTTTCCTTACACAATTCACAGGTTTTGTTTTTGGAATTTGTATTGTTTCTGTTCCTCTACTAGTGTCTTTTCTTACATAAATACCACACAGTTTTAATTAATATATTCTTATGATGTATTTTGATCTTTGGTAGGGCAAGTCTCCCTGCTCCTTCCACTGTTTTTCTTTTTCATTGTTGACTATCTATTCTTACCTGTTTTAGAATAATCTAATCATGTACTATGAAAAATGTTTTTAAGATTTAGTGTGGAATTATACTGAAGTTATAGCTTAATAGGGGAGGATTGGCATGAACATAATATTAAGACTTTGCAAAAAATGGTTTCCCTCTGTGTGGAAAGCCTTCCCTTTTTGTCTGAGTTTGTATTCATAGATTGAATATTGTTTCCTCTGAATTCTTTTCTGACTTTCAAAATCCAAATGATACATTTATACTCCTATGTTTCTTGCACTGTATATGGTTCTCCATTAGAGAATTATCATATTTGATTACAAATTGCTTTCTATACTCAATCTCTCACCAGCCTGAATTCCTTGAGGGGAAGGGGACTTACCTTTTAGTCTTTGTAACTCTAAGATCAGTAACAGCGCAATGGGTGCTCAAGAAAAATCTGCTCAAGGAAACCTGAATTCTAGTACCAGCTCTGCCCCACCAAACCATGTCACTGCACCTTTGGGAAATAAAGTTTTTCTCATCTGTAAGATGAGACAGTTCTAAAGTCATGGTAATCCAAACTAACCTTGAAGAAAAAAAAAATGTGCATAAGGCAAAGCAGCAGGAGTAACATCAAAGAATAGTAAAGTCAAAGAATAATTAGAATAATCTTTAAATGTAGTTTTTAAAGTACTGTTTAACTACTCTAAATGATGCCATAATGGTGAATAAATGTCATTATGCGTTTGTCAAAACCCACAGAATGTACAACACCAACAGTGAATCCTAATGTAATCTATGGACTTTGGGTGATAGTGATGTGTCAGTGTGAATTCATCAATTTTAATAACTGTACCACTCTGATATGGGATTTTGATAGTGAAAAATGCCTTATATATGTGAGAACAGGGAATATAAGGAAAATCTCTGTACCTTTTGCTCAATTTTGGTGTGAACCTAAAACTTCTCTAACAATAAATTTGAAAGTATAAAAAAGTCTACAATATTTTAAATATTATTAATACATAATTTTTTAGGAAATTTCACCTTTAACATTGGTTTTTCTACTTTTAATAATATTGGCTGCTTTTCAAGTCACTGAATAGAAAAGTTCCTGGGGCTTGGGGTATAGCTCAGTGGTAGAGTGTTTGCTTAGCACACACAAACTCTGGGTTTAATCCCCAGCACTATCAAAAAGCACAAAGCACCTTGTCTGTGTAAAATGGAATTGTGTACCTGTTTTGTTTCTAATCAAAATATATCTACACATAAAGCTGAAAGGGAAAACTATAAAATAACAAATCTGCTATCTTACCAAGTTTTATTTGTGTGACTGTGAATACAATTACCCTTAAACAAAAGTGGTATCTGCATGTATGGAGTCAATGAGTTGGATGGTCCTCTTCTTACCCTTATTATGAAGATATGCTATAGCTGATGCAAGACTTTGAATGATCCACCTTGTCTCATTCTCTGAGAAATGCCCTTTCCTATCCAGAATTTCTTTGAGTTCTCCATCCTCACAAAGCTCCATCACAAGGTACATTTTCTGACATTATGGATTTAAAAGAGAAAGCAAAAGAGAGCAAATTATATAGCTGGATATCTTTAAAATGTTATATATTGTAGTACATGATCACAATCTTAAACATCATTAATTCATTCAAAAATAATTTTATCTATTATGTCCAGGATACTGTATTGGATACTAGAGGAACATGAGACATAGTATTTACTCCCAAGAAGTTCCAAATTTATTTACAATTAGAGAATAATGGGGTAAGTGCTAATGGCCCAAAATTTGATAGGGTTATGAAGGAAAGGCAGTTCTTCTCTATCTAAAGAATACGCACAGGAGGGTTGGGGCTGTAGCTCAGTGGTCGAGTGCTTGCCTAGCATGTGTGACACTGGGTTTGATCCTTAGCACCACATTAAAAAAAAATACAAATAAAAGGCATGCTATCGACAACTACAAAAAAAATTTTTTTAAAAGAATGCTCACAGGAGGGACATTAAAGTCAGTTCTGGTTGTTTGAACAGGGATTTATGGATAGAAAATGTGGGGGAAGATCAGGCAAAGCACATGGTATAGATTCGAAACACCACTAGCTACTAAAAGAACACAAGTATCTCAGCAGTAATAGCATTAGAAGCTTGGTAAGGTGAAGAAGAAAGGAGTGGGGAGGGATGAACCTGAAAGAATAGGTTGGTACCAGTTGGTAAAGTCTTGGATATCATCCTTAAGAGCATGAATTTTTTCCCCAAATGAACAAGTCACTGAATATTTTTAAGCTAGTGTCTTAGGAGGGGGAATGTTATATGATATTATCAATTTTGTATTTCAAAATGAACACTCTAGCAGTAGTGTAACATCAGGGCTCAGCAAAAATTTTCTATAGAGGCCAAACCCAGGACTAAATATTATAGGCGTTGCAGGCCAGTCTCTTTCACAACTACTCAGCTCTGCTGCTGTAGCATGAAAGCAGCCATAAACAATATAAAAACACTTTATTTATGGTCTTGGAAATTTGAGTTTCATGTAATTTTCACAAGTCATATTATTTTTTACATTTTTTCAATAATTTGAAAATGCAGAAAACTTAGTTTATCGGCCATAAGTAAATGGGCAACAGACCAGTGCAGACTTCTGTTTATAGTGGATAGATATGAGGAATAGAATACACACAAGAAGGAGGAGGAAAAAGGATGTGAAAAGCACCAAGGAGGAAGAAACAGTGGGACTCAATGATTAATCGGGTGTGAGCAGTATGAAGGTATAGATGGAATGCCTCCTCCATATTTGCTGTTTCTTTTAAGGCATATTAAGATCTCTTTAGCTATTCTAACAGTAAGTCATCTATTGAGTCAAAACGATTCACAATTAATCAAAATGCAAGTGTTTTCCTAAGGATTGCTATCAGACACAGACTACCCTCATGTCTCCATTCTAACCTCTGCTGCTAGATTTCTGTTGTTCTTAAGATTTGGGGGTCTGCAGCTGGGGTTACAGCTCTGTGGTAGGGTGTTGCCTGGCACAGATGGGGCACTGGGTTCAATCCTCAGCACCACATAAAAATAAATAAATAAAATAAAGACATTGGATCCATCTACAACTAAAAATTTTTCTTGAAAAAGATTTGGGAGTCTGATTCTGTTCTTATAACCACTGCTACTTCAGTGTTCAATCAGTAAGCATTAAAGCAGGAAGACAAGGTTAACATCCTTTCTTCTTACAGCCACAATTCTGAACTTCAGACTGCTTTAGAATTTCAAAAGTTATCTGCAAAGTCTGACACATAAATAAACTTTTCAACTGGGCCATCCTTTTTTCACTGACAGGATCACTGGTACACAAAAGGGAAAGTTGCACTAATAGTGGTTACAATATTAACTGATGTCAATTTTAAAATTCAATTTGGTCAAAGTCATATCAATAAAATTTACAAAAACAAGTCTTTTTATAATCTTTAGAAACAATTGGGTAGATCTAGAGAACATTTAGATTCATAATAAACTCACATACTCAGACCAGACGATCAGTAGTAATACAACCAATATGGGAACCATTTCTTTAAAATGGCTTCAGTGGTTTAATTTCATTTTGCTGCAAATGGATTTCTGGTTTTCCCAGCACCATTTGTTAAAGAGGCTATCTTTTTTTCCAATGTATGTTTTTGGCACCTTCGTCTAGTATGAGATAACTGTTATTTAGGTGGGTTTGCCTCTGTGTCTTCTATTCTGTACCATTGGTCTACATGTCTATTTTGGTGCCAATACCATGCCATTTTCTTACTATAGCTCTATAGTATAGTTTAAGGTCCAGTACTGTGATGTCTCCGGTTTCACTCTTCTTAGTATGGATTGCTTTGGCTATTCTCTTATTTTTCCAAACGAATTTCATGATTGTTTATTCTATTTCTATGAAGAGTGTCATTGGGATTTTTTTAATAGGAATTGCATTAAATCTGTGTAACAGTTTTAGTAGTATGGCCATTTTGACAATATTAATTCTGCCTACCCAAGAACACAGAAGATCTTTCCATCTTCTAAGGTTCTCTTTAATTTCTTTTTTGTGTGTGTGTTCTGTAATATTCATTGTAGAGGTCTTTTACCTTTTTGTTAGATTGATTCCCAAGTTGTTGTGTTTTTTTTTTTTTTTTTTTTGAGATTATTGTAAATGGAGTAGTTTTCCCAATTTCTCTTTCAGAGGATTCATCACTGATGCATATAATTATGTCAAAATGAATCCTACTGTCATGTGTAACTAAAAAGAACCAATAAAAAATACAAATAATAACACATGGTGAAGATGTTGAGAAAAGGTACGTTTATATATTGTTGGTGGGATGGCAAATTAGTACAACCACTTTGGAAATCACTATGGAGATTCCTCAAAAAACTAGAAACGGAACCACCATATGATCCAGTTATCCCATTCCATGTGATATATCCAAAAAAACTAAAATCAGCATACTATAGTGATACAGGTACATTAATGCTTATAGCCAAGTTACAGAACCTGTCTAGGTCCTCCTCAATAGACAAATGGATAAAGAAAACATGGTATATATACTCAATGGAGTTTTTCATAAATTATGAAATTTAGTCATTTGCTGGTAAATGGATGGAACTGGAGAACATCATGCTAAGTGAAATAAGCAGGACTTAGAAAGTCAAAGGTCAAACATTTTTTCTCATATGCAAAAGTTAGAGGAAAAAAGGGGATTGCATGAAAACAGAAGGGAGTCCAACAGAGTACAGAAAGGGGATCAAGAGGGAGGGAGGAGGGGAGAGCATGGGGAAGTACAGGGTAAAAAAATCTACCAAATTATGCCATGTCAGTGTATGAATAAACCCCAGTGGATTTTATATACATATATACATATATATGTATATATATATTCTCTCTATATATGTATTCTATATATGTAATATATATATGCATTCTATATACATTCTGTATATATTCTATCTATACATATATATAATATACTAATTGAAAGAATGATAATAATGGAAGGGAGATGAGAAGAGTAGAGCAAGCAGATCCCAGGGAGAAGGAAAGGGAAGATACTGAGGAATGAGAATGATCAAATTATGCTATGTGCATGTATGAATATGGCATAATAAAGTCTGCTATTATGTATAATTATAATGCATTAATTTAAAAAGAGAAAAGGTAAAAAATTACAAAGAAAAAAAAAACAACAAGAATTTGAAAAAATAATATAAAAATATGCAGTGTCCAAAAGATAAAATTCACAATATTGGCCTGGCATCCAACCAAAAATTAATAGGTATACAAAGCCTGAAAACATAACCCATAATGAAGAAAAATATCAATCAATTAAAACTGATCTCAAAATGATATATGATAAAATAAGTAGCAAAAGGACATTAAAATAGTTACTATGACTTTAAGGAGGAAGAAAGATTGGGTATGTTAAGTAGACACACAGAATGTACATACACACACACATGCATAAAAATCAAATTTCTACTGAAAGAGATTAATAGCACACATAATGTTATAGAAAAGATTACTAAATATGAAGACATGGCAATATGAATTATAAAAAATGAAATATGGAGAGAAAAAATGTTGGAAAAAATTAACAGAAGACCCTTAGAGACTGTGGAAGAAAATGAAAATCAATAACTAACATTTAATGAGACAAATACTTTATATCTATTTTTTCCATTTAATCCTTCAACATACAATGAAGTCAACACTAGTATTAAATCCATTTTATAGATGAACAAATAAAGTATAGAGAAGTTGAGTGACTTGGTCATGGTTTCATGGCTAGTATGTGGTATAATCAGGATTCAAATGCACACGAAGTCTGATCCTGGAATCTGCATGACTAACCACTATATTATAGTACTTCCAAGTCAAGAAACACCCAAGTCCACAAGCACTAAAATCTAGAGGCAAAATGGAAAATAAGCCAGGCTTCTGAATAACGCAAACAAAAATACAGGCATTTAAAGAGAAAAATGATAACATCTAGGAAAGAAAGAAGATTAAACACATTGAAATGATACAGATGATAAAATTTTTTCTGCATAATGCCAAATATACTATGCCAATCTGATTATAAAGCTAACATTTCAAAATTATGACAATATTCCAAGAGACTCTAATGGAAAGACTAAGAACCAAAGCTAAAGGAATGCCATCTTTAAGGAAGCTCTAATCACTATCTGGTTGAGTATGAAGCTGTTCTAATTTTAAACATTTGTTTCCAACATGCCACCCAGAACATATTACTAAAGACACCAATCTAATCATCAGACACCTAATTATACAATCAATAATAAAAGTCCTCCAGAATATTCGCATCAATCTCCAGTGTCAGACTCATGCCAAGGACACGAGCAACCGTGCCCCAAAGGGATTCTTGCAGAATGAAATGATGTTCATTTTGCACTAATATCAACTTTCAAAATGTAGCACCTGAGAGAACTTTACCTTAGGTGTCTCAAATACTTGTTCCAGGTGTATGATGTGTTTATGATTTACACTTTTCAGGATATTCACCTCCCGTTCAAGTAACTTCACAGCAGAGCTTCCAGCCTTAATCAATGAAAAAACACAAATTTCACATGTGAATGTCACTCTCACATTCCTCAATATAAAATTACTTTATACTTTTACCTCCATTACTTGAGAAATTTCCCTTTCAAATGATATCACTCAGCTATTCCATGATCAAATTAAATTATGCTCTTCTTTCCTTTATCCAATTTCAAATTATATTTAATTTGGCCTCAAACTATATCTCTTGAACTGTTTTAGCTACAAGATGGCATCTGTCCTCTCACAAATTTATTCCAATTTTTAGTATACTTTTTTGATATTTCCCTCAAAATCATATTGATCTTTTGATGTTAGCATAATAAAAACAAATTCTTCTAGGGACAACAATTGAAGATGTTTCACAACAAAATGTTATTCTTTTGTTGTTGTTTTGTCTTTATGTAACTTATGTATAGCAAAGGAAATATATATATTTCCTGGAATCCCACCTGGTATTCCAGTTACTTAGGAGGCTGAGGCAGGAGGATTGCAAGTTTAAGACCAGTCTGGGCAACTTAGTGAGACCCTGTCTCAAAATTTAAAAAATAAAATGGGCTGGGGATGTAGTTCAGTGGTAGAGCACCTCTAGATCCAATTCACAGTACCAAAAGAAAAAAACATAGGCAGTGAGATTCTGCATTCAACCCTGGATTATGTTTCTTCCTGATCCCCTGGTTAACCCGAAAGGGAGAAAGAGACAGAGACCACCTTGTTTTGAGACCAACCTAATCCCTACTTCATCTCCTAACAGCTAACAGTTACCATGCCTGGTAGCAAAAGGTAAAAGCAGGAACACTCCAGGGAGCACAAAGACTTCATTTAACATGAAAGTAACTAACTATGTACAATGTCATCTAAGAAACTCGAGAGGAGCTTTCTCTACCCTCACTACCACTCCCCACCCCCAAATCATCAGCACTACTGATAATTGCCATTATTTGAAGATAAGCACTGTCTTCCTTTATGGGTCTTATTTCCACATAAAAATGTCCTGGAAAGGACAAATTTTAAAATGTCTTTGAAAGGGATAATAAAGGATCTACTCCTCTACCCACCACCAAACCCCACTTTGGGAGGGTATATAAGCAGTTCTTAAGGAAAGGGACTGATCACAAATCACACATTATCTAGTTAAAATTTTAACTAAAGTTATTCCTGCTTCCAATCAACTTCACTTTTCAACCTATACCATCTTGGGATGAATAGGACACTGACACCCCCCTGCTATGTATACCCCACCTACATAGGATGAAAGCACATTTTAAGGTTAACCTAGAGGGTCAAGAGAAATAGTAACTACGAAGAGTTAATTCTTGTCTAGCCTAGATATGGAAAGTTAACATAATTTCTCCTAATAGCCATTTCAGTTCTGTTCCTATCTCTCTACCCAAATGGCTTGACCTGTGCATAATGTGATGATTTTGTTCAATCATGTTATAATTTTAACTTATATAATTTTATTGTAATACCTTAGTTTCCATAAACTCTCAACATCAATATGTAGGTGAAATAGTAATTCCTAAAGTTGCAAGTAGTTATTTTGTCTATATAGCCCTAAAACTGGACCCCTAATCTACCTGACACCAAAAGAAAAATGGAAATAACACCCTGGGTAGCATTCTGGGTTGCTTCCTAGAGCTGTAAAAAAATTCTAAAGATTTCTAGAAAGGCTCTTAATTGCTTTATTAATCTTATTAAGATTGATATGTTACCTTATTGGACATTAGGGAGAAATTTGGTACAGTGTATTTATTAGAATATATAAAACTTACCATTTAATTTTATAAAAGTAATATTTATAATTATAGATCCAAGGAGAAAACACTATAATGTTGGGGTTTTTTCTAGGCATAGAAATTTTTCACAGTTGATAAAATGATCAGGTATAAAGTATAAGGTGTTAGACTTCACTTCAAAGAGAAGCCCAGTTGTTCACTCCAAGAGGGAATGCAATAAGAAATGTAATGGATACAAGTGACAGTGTATTAGACAATTGTGGGGCAAAGTGGTCCAAACTGAAAGAGTAGGTAGGATGAATAAAATTCTTTGGCTAACAATGAGAAATCAGGGAATCAAATGGAAAAGGTCAAGAGAAAAGTATAACAAAACAACACAGGGGAAGATCAGGACTTACTTTTCTAGCTAAGACGTTTCCAGTCCACAGCCCTATGTCTATGCTAATGAACACCAGGCCTTACCTTCAATTCATTCTGGTAAAAATTTGCCTATTTAGTTGTACTGGTTGTGTTAATCCTTTCATTTGCTTTTTCCAAATAGCACTTGTCTACTTGAGCTCAGGAACTAGTCCCTTCCCTGAAATTGAGAGAAATGCCCACACTTCTCCAGCAGATCAGCTCAGGCCCTGGCCCTCACGTCAGACACAACTTGTGTGAGTGTGAAAAGCTGTACTGCCCACACCAACCCATACCACACTGCCTGTATCACACTCAGTATAATGCTGCTAACAAGCCCTACCTTTTCTTTATTCACTTTTTTAATTGCCCACTTAGTTTCTGTTTCCTTGTCTGTAGCTTCAATGACCAGTCCAAAGCTCCCTTGTCCCAATATTCTTCCAAAGGTATAGAAATCCTGGAGACAAAATAAGAATTCTTTTGTCTTTCTCTGGCATTCATTGGGTATTAAAAATGAGCACATAATACTGACAGATATCCACTCAAAGGAACAGAGATTATGTTACAGGGTAAAATCAAAGAGATGACACTACATATTTGCTTCAACATTAATAAAAATATCTTAATTAACAAAAAGTAAGTTTTGATGAATTGTATTAAACATCCCCTTTGGAGGGAAACAATAAAAATCCTAATGGTGAAATGTGAAAAAGCTCAAAAAGTGAAAAATGAATCTCTTTCAAACTATAATACTAATGAAATGTCTTCATAAGTATTAATGAAATATCTTCATAAGAAAAAAGAGAAATGGAATAGTAATACATATGTGCATTTGCAGGTATATATATAGATACACATAAGTATTATAGTCACTAAAAAAATTATCCCAAAACTCAGAGCTATACTATAAAACTAATATATACACCCATCGAACAACTGTTTTCTTATTTAACAAATATTTTCTTTTTTCATTATCTCTATTAGGTGTTACTCTTAATGTTTTATTCATTTTGTTTTAGAGAAAGCAATATGTGACAAATTTGAGTAAAATTAGCACTGAGGAGAAAATAAACACATCTACAATTCCACCATCCAGAACAAGAATCTTTCTGCTTATTGTTTTTTCCATTGCTTTGAAATTCTTTTATATGTATATTTTATTATTATTATTGGTTCTTTTCAATTATACATGACAGTAGAACCGATTTTGATATAATTATACAGCAGGGAGTATATCTTTTTTTCACAATGTAGATTCACACCATTCATATAATATTACATATACATAAGGTAATACTGTCTGTCTCAGTCTACTATCTTTCCTCCCCCCACCCCCTCCCATCCCATTTTCCTCTACACCATCCATACTTCCTCCATTCTTCTCTTGTCCCCTACCCCATGACCCCTCCCCACCCCTCGTCATGTATCATCCATCCACTTATCAGAGGAAACATTTGCCCTTTGGTTTTTTGGGCTTGGCCAATTTCACTTAGCATGATATTCTCCAACTCCACCCATTTACCAGAAAATGCCATAATTTTATTCTTCTTTATGTATATATACCACAGTTTCTTTATCCATTCATCAATTGAAGGGCATTAGGTTGGTTCCACAATCTAGCTATTGTGAACTGAGCAGCTATGAACATAGATGTGACTGCCTCACTGTAGTATGCTGATTTTAAGTCCTTTGGGTAAAACCGAGGAGTGGGATAGATGGGTCAAATAATAGGTCCATTCCAAGCTTTTTGAGGAATCTCCATACTGCTTTCCAGAGTGGCTGCACCAATTTGCAACTCTACCAGCAATGTATGAGTGTGTCTTTTTCCCCACATCCTTGCCAACACTTATTATTGCTTGTGTTCCTGATATTTCTGCTTATTGTTTAATAGGAAAATTAGCTGCTCCTATTCCTCACTGCTTACACTCCTATCTTACTCTTCTAAAGAAATACCCAATGATTTACTCACATCCTTCACAGAGGGCTTCCCTGCCTAACTCTGCACAATGCTGACTGTTCCTTTATTTTTTTTCCCTTCAGCATGTATATATTAGTCCTCAAACACTATTATTAGTGTCATGCTTATTTTGGCTTTTGTTTTCTTCCAAGATGGAACAGAAGCTCCTTAAAGAGCTGTTTCTGTTGTATCCATTAAAAGACCCAATTCCTCCCTCTTTCCCAGTACCACATAATAGTATAGTAATGAGAATCAAAGTCAGAAAACTCAGATGATTAATTAGAAAATAGGACAAAGTATAATTTTATTTCTACTATATTTACATATAACTCCCACATATATATTATGTAACGTAAATTAAATCTCAATGAACGTAGTCATTTACCCTTTTTTCCCACAGAAATAATCTCTTCATAATTATGTCCTAAACTTGTCTTGTCCTTTTAAAAAATCAACCTTAATTTTCTCTTTAAATATATAGAACCACAATCTGAATATATTATTTTAGTACTGTTTAAATTGGATTTTTTAAAAATGAGTGAATGGTGTTTTATAATTCAGAGTTTTCTTCAACTAACTGCTCTTATAGTGTTACATTCTAGTTAAAATAAGGAGAAAATGACTTCTTGTCTCTAATAATTTTAAGAGGATGCTGCTAAAAAGATATTTTAAATCTATTTCTATTGACAGAAAGTCTGTGATACAGAGTGTGAAAACCATGTACTTACAATCCCTTTATGAACACGTGGGTATGATAAGGCACTTACATTGATGTGTGATAGATGCCATCTAAATATTAAGAGTGGTTATGGGTAGTAGACTTGTGGATGATTGTAACTTCATTCTTTATACTCTTTGAAATGATGAAAATATTTATAGTGAGTCTGTCCATGCTATGGGGGAAAGAAGCTTGAATTTCAATTATACAAATTAAGATTATTTCTTTAAAATGTGCATATACTTGAAATATTTCAAAATTTAAAACAGATTTTTTAAAGAAAAATACAGTATAACTGATACATGCATAGAAAAAACTAAAGATAGTAAATTAGATTGGCCATAACTGTGTGATGATTTTTATTTTCTTCACTTTTTATCTGAATGTTCATAATCTTTCACAGTGAACACATTTTACTTTTTGAAAAGCTCTTACAGCTAAATTTAAAACAGTGAATCTGTGGGCTTTGTAAAGTACAGAACTTTTATTTAAAGGGAGGAAGTTTAAACTTTTCATGTCAAAATTTCCTAGGAAGTTTTCCTGATCACTCCAGATAAATTGCCTAATATCTCCTAAAACAAGTTTTAAAAATTAAAAACATTAATGAAATTCTTCTTGTAATTATTCTTGTTATAGTTTCTTAAATCTCATGTTAAAGGGACCAATTTAATTTTTAATGGTTCTAATATTTAATTCATATTCTTATATAATAATCAGAATCCTGGAAGAATAATACTGGTATTGATCCAATCTGGAAAAGACAGAAAGATTACAAGGGAAACTATTGCTTCCTGACCAATCGCCAAGGAGATACACAGCTAAACTATAGACATTTGACATCTACATCTTCAAGGAGTCCGCATACGCACTATTACTTTTAGGGACAGCCAAGATTCTTACACCAAAATGTTCTCCTTTGTTTAGTAAAAATGCCCTGTTCTTTAATTAAAGTCCATTTCATCCTCGACGAGCAGGAAATAGTCTGTACTTTCTTTAGTAAAAACTTTGAAATACTTGGAAATTTTCCTCCTTTATTTACTTCCTTTCCTCAGAAGCTGATTTTTAAATCATGTTTTGCCATTAACCACTGGTTGAGAAGCAGCCTGCAAATCCCAAGAAGCCTCATTCAGCTTGCTTCCTGTATACCTCAAGAGAAGCTCCATCCTCCATCCTTATGTGAGGAACTTTTCCTTCTGAAATGTTGCCCCGACTCCACTGTTGTTGACATGCTTTTCTCTCTGTGTTTGAGGTTTTTGAGGCCTAGGACCAAAAAGAAATTTTGAAAAATAACTTTAAGATACAATATTCTTGTTGATAAAGAACTCTGATTTAAATAATCCAATATGCTCTGAATTAAGAAAACAGAAATAACTCACTCAAAGACATCTATGTGGCAATAACTATATCATAATTCAAGTAGAAAATAGTAGTTGACAGGGAAAATCTGAAACAGGTTCAACTTTGAGGAGTGAGAACCTGACTTTTCTCAAACTTAACTGCTCTGTCTCAAAAATTGTACTACATCAACTATAATCTTTTATATTGCCTCTTCTCTACGTAGATAAATATAGCCAAATCAGTTCAACTGGGAATCTATACATTGTTTGTAACTAATGCAAACTGATTTTGTGAAGTATATTTGAAATTCCAGCTAGACAACCAGAAATTTTCTTGAATAATAAAGCCATAATCACATTTTTAAGCACAAACATAAATCTAATTCTGCATCAGTGGGAAAAAACGCTCAAAAATTCAAATTTAATTCCACTTGAAAAATCAATCCTTATAACCTGTTTGTTTGAAGGGCTGGAGAAACATTGCTAATTATTCTGAATCCTGAGAAATAATTAATTTGGGCACTTCTTGGGAATATCATAAAATATACAATTAACCAACTTGGTTCACCTCTTCTGTAAGAAATGTTTCTTTAATGGTTAAGAAGGCAATGAATTACCTGACAAGGGCTCATGGGAGAAAGTTAGGGAAGGGATTAAAGAATGGGATGTTAATTTGTAATAAGATGTAGAATCTTCGATATTTACCAAATCTTTCCCAGAAGATTCTCTGCTGATATTTTTTTCTTTTTTTTTCTCTGCTGAAACTACAATGTCTGAACTAGCAACACTTGATGTCTGTGACATTTCTACCACCAAAACTGGAGAATAGTTTGATGTACAAGAACATAATCTAGGTCCATTATTCTGAGAAGTAGATGAACAGTGGGGGCATTGTCTGGATACTTTATTCAAGTCACTATCAGCCATTTGTTTAACTCTGCAACAAAAATAACTTGAAAGATGTTTCCACTTTTTCAAAAAGAGAATAGATAAAAAAGGATATGGTAGGTTGATGGTGAAAACCGCAACTTCCAATTGGTAAGGTTCCTAGGTTAATGATGCACTAGACTTATAGTCACACATGAGATCTGTAGAAAGAAAAAACATCATTTAGGAAATTCCTACCCCACAATCCTCCTAGATATCACAGAAAAACTAGCAACTAGCACCAAAAGCATCTCTCACAGACGTGAAAATTTAATGCTCACAACAAAATTGGGCCATAAGGATGCTAAAAAACATAGTTTAAACAGTGTTTTATCAAACTGGTAATGGATTATAAAATCAATTTGGTGGATTGATACCAATTTTTGCAAATGAAGTAGAATAGAACAGATAATACCAGAGTATTTTGCATAGATCCTTGATAAGTTCAGTGAAACTTTAAATTATACAAATATATTATAAAATGTGTGTATGTGCATACTTGGTCAAGGTATAAATATTTCTTAATGTGGGTTATGGCAAAAAAATAAGATCTAAAAATATTGGTGTAAAACATACATCAGTGCTTTCAAATTTTAAAGTTTTTGTC
Organism: Glaucomys volans; assembly: GCA_020662805.1. Classification (NCBI taxonomy): domain Eukaryota; kingdom Metazoa; phylum Chordata; class Mammalia; order Rodentia; family Sciuridae; genus Glaucomys; species Glaucomys volans. The sequence goes on along the minus strand of JAJEJO010000570.1, from coordinate 406,201 downwards.
TATTATCAGAGCAAATTCTTATTATACATTTCAAAAAGGAATGGATAATTTGATTTTTTAAAACTACTTATTTGTAAATGTTCAAAGAAAATATTACAAAGTGATCACATTTTCACACACACATGGCAAATCAGGAATGAGTGGGTGCTATTTTTCTGTGAGTCTAAAACAGGTATATTCAGAATCCTACCAAACTAGGTTCATTGACTACTATGTGGTGGCAAGCTGGAAAGATCTGACCCTCAGAGGCAAGGAGGAATGTGCTAGTAGGACATATAAGAGAATCTTATGAGAAGCTTTCAAATGTAACTAGAAGGACCTTACTAAGGTTTTATGTCATACTATTTCAGATACGCTTTAAAAGTATATTTTGAAGTCACAGATTCGAAAGGTTTGAGACATGTAGAATACACTGTTATCCTTTGAAATGGAATAAACATGACCAGAACAGGAAGATAAATATCTTTATTTCATTAAAGAAATATATTTCCAGCCAGAATCAGTGGTGTACACCTGTAATCCCAGCAGCTCGGGAGGCTGAGACACGAGGATCACAAGTTCAAAGCCAGCCTCAACAACTTAGCGAAGCCCTAAGCGAGACCCTGTCTTAAAATAAAAAATAAAAAGGACTGGAGATGTGGCTTAGTGGATAAGTGCCCCTGGGATCAATCCCTGGTTTAAAAAAAAAAAAAATAGGAAAGAAAAATAAAAAGGAAAGAAAGAAAGGGAAAAAGAAAAAGAAAGAAATCTATTTCTAGTCTTAGTTGTCTAAAACTGTCTTTTTTAAAATCAGAAATGAATGCTGACTTTTTATCAAATCCTTATCTACTTTATCATATTTTTTCTTATCGGATCTTGTTATATGTCATATTATATTAAAACCTTTTCTAATATTGAAGTGTTCTTGCATTTATACTATGAACCTTATGTGATTGTGATGGATGATTCTTTTAAAGTACTAAAAAACTGGCATGTTTGCATTTTGGCAGCTTTATTCATAAGTTAACTTGATCTATAATTTTCCTTTTCAGTCATCTTCACCAGGTTTTGATATGGGATGCTGGCTAGTTTCATAAATTGGATACCTTTCCATTTTGTAATGCTTGACAGCAATCTATATAACATGGGAATCTACAGAAAAATTTACCAGGCCCAGAGAAATTTATGAAAGATACTGCTAGTAGATTATCCAATATTTATTCTCTCATCCTTCCTTACTAACAGAATCCTGACTTCATCTGTGGCAGAAAACAGGGTGCTCATTAACATCTTACATTTCCTGACCTCCCTTGCAGATTAGGGATAGTTATGTGACTTATGACCCAGAAGCTTGCTTAAAAGTGAGGTTTTTTTAAAAAAAAATTTGTTCTTTTTAGATATTCATGAGAGTAGCCTGTATTTTGACATATTATACATACATGGAGTATAACTTATTCTAATTAGGATTCTTGTGATTATATATGAGGTGGAGTTTTACTGGTGGTGTATTCATATATGAACATAGGAAAGTTATGACCAATTCATTCTACTGCCTTATTCCTATTTTCCTCCCTTCCCTTCATTCCTCTTTGTCTAATCCAATGAACTTCTATTCTCCCCCCAACCCCTTGTTGTGTGTTAGCATCTACATATCAGAGAGAACATTCAGCCTTTGGTTTTTTGGAATTGGTTTATTTCTTTTTTTTTTAATTTTAGTTCATTTTCTGGTTGTACACAAAGTAGAATCATACAATTTGCATATTCATACATATACATAGGGTAAAGATGTTTGCCTCATTCTATTATCTTTCATTCCCCACTCACTCCCTACCCCTGTTTCCTCTATACAGTCCATCCCTTCTCCATTCTTCCCATATCTTCCCCCACCCCCGCTATGTGTCATCAATGACTTATAAGAGAAATTATTCGGCCTTTGGTTTTTTGGGATTGGCTTATTTCACTTAACATGATCTTCTCCAATTCCATCCATTTACCTGCAAATATCATGATTTTATTATTCTTCATGGCTGAATAATATTCCATTGTGTATATATACCACAGTTTCTTTATCCATTCATCTATTGAAGGGCATCTAGATTGGTTCCACAATCTAGCTATAGTGAATTGGGCTGCTATAAACATTGATGTGGCTGCATCACTGTAGTATGCTGATTTTAAGTCCTTTGGGTATAGACCAAGAAGTGGGATAGCTGGGTCAAATGGTGGTTCCATTCCAAGTTTTCTAAGGAATTTCCATACTGCTTTCCAGAGTGGCTGCACCAATATGCAACCCCACCAGCAATGCATGAGTGTACCTTTTTCCCCATATCCTCGCCAATACCTATTGTTGCTTGTATTCTTGATAACAGACATTCTAATTTGGTGAGATGATATCTTAAGGTAGTTTTGATTTGCATTTCTCTTATTCCTAGAGATGTTGAACATTTTTTCATATATCTGTTGATTGCTTGTAGATCCTCTTCTGTGAAGTGTCTGCTCATTTCCTTCAACCCATTTATTGATTGGGTTATTTGTATTCTTGGGGTAAAGTTTTTTGAGTTCTTTATATATTCTGGAGATTAGTGCTCTATCTGATGTGTGTGTGGCAAAGATTTTCTTCCACTCTGTAGGCTCTCTCTTCACATTGCTGATTGTTTCCCTTGCTGAGAAAAAGCTTTTTAGTTTGAATCTATCCCAATTATTGATTCCTGCTTTTATTTCTTGTGCTTTGGGAATCATGTTAAGGAAGTCTGGTCCTAGGCTGATATGATGAAGATTTGGACCTACTTTTTTTT
>JAJEJO010000570.1:362554-403027 GCA_020662805.1 Glaucomys volans | reverse complement strand
AGAAATAGAGCAAGCAATCATGAAATTCATTTGGAGGAATAAGAGACCCAGAATTGCTAAAGAAATTCTTAGCAAGAAGAGCGAAGCAGGGGGTTTCACAATACCAAACCTTCAACTATACTACAGAGCAATAGTAACAAAAATGGCATGGTATTGGCACCAAAATAGGCAGGTAGAGCAATGGTATAGAATAGAGGACACAGAGCCAAACCCACATAAATACAGTTTTCTCATACTTGACAGGGAGCCAAAAACATACAATGGAGAAAAGATAGCCTCTTCAACAAATGGTGCTGGGAAAACTGGAAATCCATATGCAGCATAATGAAACTAAACCCCTATCTCTCACCCTGCACAAAACTCAATTCAAAATGGATCAAGGCATCCATTTTCTTTCAGAGCTTGAAATATGTTGCTCCAGGCCCTTCTTGCTTTTAGGGTCTGGACTGAGAAATCTGTTGATATCCATATTGGTTTCCCCCTGTATGTAATCTGATGCTTTACTCTCGCAGCCTTTAAAATTCTATCTTTATTTTGTATGTTAGGTATTTTCATTATAATGTGCCTCCATGTGGATCTGTTGTAATTTTGTGCATTTGGTGTCCTGTAAGCCTCTTGTATTTGATTTTCCATCTCATTTGTCAGATTTGGGAAATTTTCTGATATTATTTCATTGAACAGATTATTCATTCCTTTGGTTTGTATCTCTGTGCCTTCGTCAATCCCAATAATTCTTAAATTTGGTCTTTTCATGATGTCCCATAGCTCTTGGAGGTTCTGTTCATGATTTCTTACCATCTTCTCTGTTTGGTCGACTTTATTTTCAAGATTAAATATTTTGTCTTCATTTTCTGAGGTCCTGTCTTCCAAGTGATCTAGCCTGTTAGTTATGCTTTCTATTGAGTTTTTAATTTGGTTTATTGTTTCCTTCATTTCAAGGATTTCTGTTTGTTTTTTTTCCAGAACTTCTATCTCTTTATTGAAATGATATTTTGCTTCCTGCAATTGCTCTATTAGCTGATTAATCATAGCCTGCATTTGCTCTCTCATCACATCGTTCACTTCTCGGATCATTTTCATTATGTACATTCTGAACTCCCTTTCTGACATTCCTTCTATCATGGTGTCATTGGGTTCTATTGATATAGTATCTAGGTTTGTTTGGGACACTTTCTTCCCTTGTTTTCTCATGTTGCTCATGCATCTTCCCCTCTAACAGTGCGAATCAGAGGTATTGTAGTTTCCCTTTAAAGACTTATCATGATCCTGCAGATTTTCAATATCTCACCTTGAAGAGATTAGGGTTAGCAACACACCATATAAACAATATGCATCCTTAATCCATATATATCCTATTTAGATATTAACTGTTGTCATAATATACAGAAATGGGTTCACCTTATTATCTACAGCAAAACCAATAGGCTTGCAATATGGAATATAATTTCAAATGGTGGAAAAAGAGAATGAGGAGGGGTGTAGAATATAACATTAATGAGATAGGAAGTGAGTCTATAGAGGTACTATGTCATAGGAATAGTGAAAGTGGGATTAAAAGAAATAGGTTGTCAGCATGAGAAAAGAGAGTCTCCAAGGAAACAGATAAATAAGAGGATGATAGAGTGATAAGAATATTAATAAAAGAAAAAAGTGGGAATATGGTAGGTATAATAGGAATAATTGTAATACTATTTTTAAAAAGTTCTGTAATAAAATTATACAGTACTATTTAAACCTCATGTTTTTCAGTAGACTGTTGCCTGAGAGGTGCTTGATAATGCGGTGCTCAGGCCTGCAGGGAAAGTGGAGCAGCTGGTCCTCTGGGCTCCTCCCGGCTGGGTGTTGGAATTGTTTATTTCACTTAGCATGATAATCCCCAGTTCCATATATTTACCAGCAAAAGCTATAATTTCATTCTTCTTTATGGCTGAGTAATATTCCATTGTATATATATATACCACGTTTTCTTTATCTATTAATCTGTTGAAGGGCACATAGGTCTGCTATTGTGAATTGAGCTGCTATAAACATTGATGTGGCTGTGTCAGTAGTATGCTGATTTTAAGTCTTTTGAGTATATACCAAGAAGCAGGATAACTGGATCAAATGGTGAGATGGAATTTAAAATGAACAGAAATAACAAAAATTGCAAGCTTTGTTGAATTTTGACAATAAGGCCCCAAGTAAACTGATCCCTCATATCTTCACATTTCATATCTTAACATTTTCTCTCTCACTCTGGCTATGCCAATCTCCTGTTGCTCCTTGAAGATGCCAAGCATATCCCTTTTGAAGGCTTTTGCCTTTCTTCTTCCTCTGCCTAGGATGCTATTCTTTTAAACATTTGCCTGCTCCATTGCTTCCTTATGGTTTCTGCTTATTTGAGAGGCCTTTTCTATCCACCTCATCTAAAACAGAAGGCCTGTTCACTCAATCCCCTTATCTTACTTTATTTGCCTTTGTAACACTTATCATCTCACTTAAGAAATTTAAAATTTCTTTCCCTCTTTTAGAGAATAGATGATTCCCACATAAATTTTCAGAGCAATGCAAAGCCACCTAGTTCATTTTATTCAGTTTAATGAAAGGGGAGTGGTCCTTCTGGCTGATCTCATTTGTGCATAAATGCAAAAGTCCTAAATACTGTATTTGTATTTACCCTATGTAATGTATACAGTATGTTCCAAGACAATTCGATATAAATAACAGACAAGTCAGCCCACTAAGCATGACCTTTCATTAAAGTACTGGGAAAAAATTATTCTGTTTTTGTTAAAACTCAAAATGGTGAGCCTGAGGACAGGCACTTTTTTTAAAAAAAGTACCTCCAGACAGGCAGAAGAGAAAAGAATATACCTGATGCCACACACAATGCACACCTCTACAAATGCTTAACCTTGTTTTTCAAGTACATACAGCAAGACAAAGACAACTCAGAATTTACCTGTATACACTTTGTGAAATGATTTAACTTCAAGCCCAGAAGAAAATGCTTAGCATTTCAGGTTAAATATAAAGCCTGTAACCATCAACGACTCAGAGCAGCAGAATAGATCTGCAAATAACAGCCTTTACATTTAGGAAAAATAGTGCTTGCTCTCTGCAGGTGTAGAAAAGTCCACGTCAGATGCATGCATTTAGAATGCTGATTTTATGGTACTTTTTATAAGTAACTGTAAGAAGCATTCATAATATAAAGGTTTATTCAGACTGTAGCTGAGTTTCTTTGCTATAAACAGTACTTCTAAAAGCATATTTATCATGTTCTTCAAGTTTAAAAAAGCCAAATATATATTATATATTCATAAAATCTATATGTACATATATATTCACAAATATTCACCAGAACTGTTAAATATTAAATTTCCCATTTTTCTACTATTAAGTTGTAAGGCAACTGAACTGTTTCGCAGACACGTAGTTTGCAATTATTTTTTCCTAGTCCATAGGTTGCCTTTATATTTTGTTGATTCTTTCCTTTGTTGTGTAGAAGCTTTATAGTTTGATGTAGTCCTGTTTATTATTATTTTGTAGCCTGAGCTTTTGATACAGTATTCAAAAAATCAGTGTCAAGGCCAATGTCAAGGAATTTTTCACCTATGTTCTCTTCTATAAGTTTTATGGTTTTAAATCTTACCTGTAGATCTTTTGTCCATTTTGAGCTGATTTTTGTGTATGCTATAATAGTCTATGATCCTTTTGCAAGTAGAAATCCCATTTTCTCGACGACATTTATTAAAGAGACTATCCATTCTCCACTGTGTTCTTTTACTGCACTTGTCAAAAATCTGTTGACCATATTTGTTTGAATTTATTTCTGGGTCTTCTATTCTGCTCCACTTGTCTGGTGTCTGTTTTTATGCCAGTACTATACTGTTTTGATGGTTATAGCTTTGTTTTTGTTTTGTTTGTCTGCAGTGTTGAGGACTGAACTCAGGGTCTTTGCACATGCTAGGAAATTGGTAATATAATCTTTTTAAAAATCAGAAAGTGATGCTTCTATCCTCTGAGCCTGAGGACAGCTTTTCTTTTGCAGTATTGTTTTGGTTATTTAGGGCTTTTGTAGTTACTTAAGAATTTGGTCTAATTCCTAGGTCCTTGATCCATTTTGAGTTGAGTTTTGTACAGGGTGAGAGATATGGGTTTAGTTTCATTTTGCTGCATATGGATTTCCAGTTTTCCCAGCACCATTTGTTGAAGAGGCTATCTTTTCTCCATTGTATGTTTTTGGCTCCTTTGTCAAGTATGAGATACCTGTATTTATGTGGGTTTGTTTCTGGGTCCTCTATTCTGTCCCATTCATCTACCCACCTATTTTGGTGCCAATACTATGCTGTTTTTGTTACTATTGCTCTGTAAAATAGTTGAAGGTCCAGTATTGTGATACCCCCCTGCTTCGCTCTTCTTGCTAAGAACTGCTTTAGCTATTCTGGGTCTCTTATTCCTCCAAATGAATTAGACCAGAGACCCTGCACATAACAGAAGAGAAAATAGGTCCATGTTGGCCTAGGACCAGATTTCCCTAACATGACTCCCAAAGTGCAAGAAATAAAAGCAGGAATCAATGATTGGGATAGAGTCAATCTAAAAAGCTTTTTCTCAGCAAAGGAAACAATCAGCAATGTGAAGAGAGAGCCTTCAGAGTGGGAGAAAATCTTTGCCACACATGCATCAGATAGAGCACTAATCTCCAGAATCTACAAAGTGCTCAAAAATCTTTACACCAAGAATACTAATAACCCAATCAATAAATGGGCCAAGGAAATGAACAGACACTTTACAGAGGATCTACAAGCAATCAACAGATTTATGAAAAATGTTCAACATCCCTCGTTATAAGAGAAATGCAAATCAAAACCACCTTAAGATTTCATCGTACCCCAATTAGAATGTCTTTTATTAAGAATACAGGCAACAACAGGTGTTGGCGAGGATGTGGGGAAAAGGGTACACTCATACATTGCTGGTGGGATTGCAAGTTGGTGCAGCCACTCTGGAAAGCAGTGTGGAGATTCCTTAGAAAACTTGGAATGGACCCACCATTTGACCCAGCTATCCCACTACTTGGCCTATACCCAAAGGACTTAAAATCAGATTATTACAGTGATGGAGCTGCATCAGTGTTCATAGCTGCTCAATTCACAATAGCTAGATTGTGGAACCAACCTGGATGCCCTTCAATAGATGAATGGATAAAGAAACTATGGTATATATACACATGGAATATTATAATATAATACATACAATGGAATATTACTCAGCCATAAAGAAGAATAAAATTATGGCATTTGTAGGTAAATGGATGATGCTGGAGACTGTCATGCTAAGTGAGATTAGCCAATCCCCAAAATCCAAAGGTCGAGTGATCTCTCTGATAAGTGACTGATGATGCATAATGTGGGGTGGAAGGAGGCAAGAATGGAGGAAGTATAGATAGCATAGAGGGAAGGGAGGGGAGAGATCGGGGTGGAGGGCAAGAATAATAACAGAATGAGACAGACATCATTGCCCTGTGTACATGTATGAATGCACAGATGGTGTGACTCTACTTTGTGTACAACCAGAGAAACAAGAGCTATACTCCATTTGTGTTCAATGGATCAAAATTAAATGAATAAAAAGAAAAAGAATTTGGTACTGATTTTCTATTTTTGTGAATAATGCCACTGGAATTCTTATAGGGATTATAGTAAATCTGTATATCACTTTGAGTAGAATGGATATTTTTAACAATATCAATTCTGCTCATCCATGAATATGGGATATCATTCCATTAATCTGTATATTCTTCAATTTCTTCTATCAATGTTTTATCATTTTCAGTGTACAAATCTTTCATCTCCTTGGTTAAATTTATTCTGGGTTTTTCATTTTGATGCTATCATAAATGGAATTATTTTATTCATTTCTTTTTCAGTTACTCATGTATAAAAGTGCCAATTGTATATATTGATTTTGTATCCTGAAACTTTTCTAAATTCATTTATTAGCCCTAATAATTTTTTGTAGAATCTTTAGAGTTTTCTACATTTAGGAGCACATTATCTGCAATGGAATGTTACTTATTCCTATCTAATTTGGATGCCTTTTCCTCCCTTATCTGACTCTCATATTTCCAACACTGTGTTGAATAGAAATGGAGAGAATGGGCACCCCTGGATTATATCAAATCTTAGTGAAAATTTTTCAGTTATTTCCCTCTGATCATGATGTTAGTGGGTTTTTCAAGACTTTCCTATGTTGAAAAACTTTCCTTCTATATGTAAACTGTTAAGATTCCTTATCAAAAAAGAATGCTGAAAATGACCAACAAATATGTCAAAAAAATGTTCAGCATCATTAACAATCAGAGAAATGCAAATCAAAACTACACTGAGATGAAAGGCAATCTTCAATAATATAAAATATAATAAATGCTGGTGAGGATGTAGGGAGAAAGAAAAATGCTCATATATTGTTGGTGGAACTGCAAATTAAAGCAACCACTTTGGAAATCAGTATGGAAATTTCTCAAAAGACTAGGAATGAAACGACCAAATGACCCAGCTATCCCACTCTGTGATATTTAGCCAAAAGAACGGAAACCAATATACAGTAACGAGAAATACATTCCACAGTTTATAGCAACACAATTCACAATGGCCAAGTTATGGAGTCAGTTTAGGTGTCATCGACAGATGAAGGGATTAAAAAAAATGTGGCATATGTACACAATATAATTCTACTCAGTCAAAAAGAAGAAAGAAATTATGTCATTTGCTGGTAAATGGAGGACCCAGAGAACATTGTGCTAAGTGAAATAGGCCAGATTCAGAAAGACAAGGGTCAAATGTTTTCCCTCATATGCAGAAGCTAGAGAGAAAAAAATGAATTTAAAAAGGGAGGATCTCACAAAAGCAGAGGGTAGTTTGGATGAGTAGAGGAAGAGGATTAAGGGGGGAAAGAAGAAGGGATGGATAAACAAGAAACTGGGAAACAAATTTGACCAAATTTTGCTATATTCATCTACATATATTAATATATCACAATGAATTTCACTTTTATGTATAATTATCATATATCAATTAAATATATAGATGTAGATATATAAATAGAAGGGAGACCAGTAAAGAGTAGAAGAAGTGAATCAGTGGGAAGAAGGAGAGGAGGGAACTGAGAAATGAAATGGAGCAAATGATGTTGTATGCATATATGATTGTGTCACAATGAACCCCCTATCATTTATAATTATAATGCACCAATAAAACCATTAAAAAGAAAGAATGTTGAACTTTTTTTCAAGTGCTTTCTCTGTATCAAAATGATCATGCAGTTCTTATCTTTCATTCTGCCAATGTGATGTATCACAAAGATTGATTTGCAAATGTAAAACCAGCCTTGCACGCCTAGGTAAATCCCACTTTTGATATGTTGTTTAATTCAGTGTGCGTTAAATATTCATCAGAGATACTGGCCTGAAGTTTTATATTCATATGGCGTCTTAGTCTAGCTTAGGTATCAAGGTTGGTCTTATACAATGGGTACAGAGATTTTACTCCTAGCTCTATATTTTGGAAGACTTTAAAAAGTATTGGTAATAATTGTTGTTTGAGTGGTAGAATTCAGCTGTGAAGACATGTGGTCCTAGGCTTTTCTTAGCAGGAAGTTTTTTTAAATTATTTCTTCTTCAATCTCTTTATTGTAACCCAACTGATAAATGAACAAAGGATCTGAAGAGACATTTCTTCAAAGACAACATAGAAATAGCCAACAAGTATATGAAATGGTATTCAATATCACATATCATAAGCAAAATGCAAATGAAAATCACAATATCACCCTACATCCATCAAGATAGGAATTATTTTTTAAAAAAGACACAGAGATAATAAATACTGGTAAGGATGTGGAGAAAAGGGAGCCCTAGCACACTAGTGGTGGGAATGTAGACTAACAGAGTCATTAGGGAAAACAATATGAAGTTTCTAAAGAATTAAAAATAGAACTATCATATGACCCAACAATACCTCTTCTGGGTATACACCCAAAGGAGAAGAAATCACCAACTCCTAAAAATATCTGCACTCCCTTGTTCACTGCAGCATTATTTACAATAACCAATATAAGGAAACAACCTAAATGCTATTAACAGATGCAAGGATAAAGAAAATGTGTTATATTAATAAACTTCAGTCACTAAAGTAAGAGATCCTGCTATTGGCCACAACATGATGGATCTGGAGGATGTTATGCTATGTGAAATAAGCCAAGCAGAAAGAAAAATATTGCAGTCTTGCTTATATGAGGGGAAAAATAAAAGAGTTTAAATACACAGAAATAGAGAATGAAATGGTAACTACCACAGTGGCGAGGCAGGGGGGAGGTGGGGAGATATAAGTCAAAGGATACAGAACAGCTGTCCACAAAACATTAGGATGAAAGTTAATAAAATTGCATTAGGGAATTTTGTTAAATAAGTAAATTTTAGTTGCTCTTTGCACAAAAAATGTAACTATGTGAGTTGATAAATACATTAATCTGCTTCACTATATTAACCACTTTACTATCAATTATGTATTCTATAACATAATGTCATAAACCTGAAATATAATCAAATTTATTAAGTAAATAAACAAATTTTCCATTTTAAGATGAGTTAGGAGTATTTGTTTGTTTGTTGGTACCAGGGATTGAACCCAGGGGCACTTAACCACTGAGCCACATCCCCAGAGCTTTTTTATATTTTATGTAGAGACAGGGTCCCACTGAGTTGCTTAAGACCTCTCTAAGTTTCTGAGGCTGACTTTGAACTCACCATCCTCCTGCCTCAGCCTCCCCAGGCACTGGGATTACAGGGGTGTGCCACCATGCCTAGCAGATTTGGTGATCTTAAAAGCTGCTATTTTCTTAGCTTTGTGTAAAAATTTCCCTTCTTTTTCATCAATTCTCAATAAATCACCATCATCATATCACTGACACTAACATAAACTTCTGAGCACTTTTTTCTCCAGTTTTTGGATTTATCTGTTGCCTTAGAGGTATTTGGTAGCTATATTCAGAAAGCACAGGCATTCCATTCACTTACTGAAGAGTTTCACTTCTGCTCTCCAGTCTACCAACCACTACATTTGCCAAAGTGATGCTTTATTTTCTTAACACAGCAATTCTAAAACAATATATTGAATATCCGCATGCAAAATTTCTTGACAAGAATTAGATTTCAAATTTAACTTCTTTTTGGCTGACTGAATTCTAATTATTCTACCTTAAACAAAAGCCAAAATAGAACAAATGTTTACTCATATTTCTTTCTTTCTCATTTATGAATAAATTTGAAAGATTTATTATTAAAATAAATCTATCTAACAAGCAAAGGATGTCATTCATATTTTAGAGGCAAAAATTGATCAAGTATTGCAAACCTATCTTTATATAAACACAAAGATTAATAGTTCTTTTTCTATAGAATCATGAAATTATGTTTAAATAGGACTTTAGATATAAAAAGATGTATTAGAAAATCAAAGACACTTCGGATATAACAATGTTTCTTTGTGTCCCCAAAGACTGGACATACACAGGTTTTAGAGATAATGTAAGCAAATAAAATGAGTTCCAATCATGCCAGTATTAAACTAATGCATGAGCTTTCCTTTGGCTAAAGATTTTCATTTTCTTTTCAGAACTAAGCCAAGTCAATAGAACAATTCTGATACTGAAAATCTTTGAGCTTTTATTTAATCATAAAAAGGTCTCTTACATATTGGCCCTAGAAAATACACTTATAGCAATTTCCTCAAGAAAATGAACACAAGAATGGTTTTATGAGATATAACCAGCTACAATTTTCTTCCCCAAAAGCAATTTTTTAGTTTTCTTTGCTAAGACTGTGTCTACAAGGAACCTAAACAGTCAGTCAATTCAGTCAAAAATGTGTTCTATTCAAGTGAAGAAAAAAATCTTATGGATTGACATTATGCGGACCAAGCTGAAAGCCTAGATATTAACTTTTTAACTATGTATTTTCATAACATGTTTACAAAGCTTAAAAAAGAACCAAATGAGATTTCTAGATCATACTCTTACATTTTAAAGAAGACCTGCATTCATTTATTTTTTTCCATTAAGAGCATGATTAGGAAAATGAGCCTGTATTGTCTTATAAAAATATTTATAGCATAAGTTGATTCATATTGTTTCAGAGAATTAAAAAGATATTAATCTTTAATTTTAATTAAATCTTTTTAATGTTTGCTGTCTGCTATTTTTTCCTATTTTTATTTGCATATTGTTCCTCATTGATTGAGTTGTAATAGGAAGGGGCAGTGAAAGGTTAATTTTAAGAACAAAAGTGTTACTAAGAAAATTGGGCTCAAAGATGCTGGAAAAACCTGTGAAGTTCTCTCCCTGATTCCTTCCTGTTGTTATCCAGTGTCTTTTCTCCATATAAAACCAGAATCCAGGAACCTTTATACTAGCACAGACCCTTCCTTGTGCCTCAGAGAAAATTTGAGTGAGGACTTTTGTGGGAAAGAGCCCAAATCACAAATCACTTAGGCAGAAAATATGCAGGTATATAGAAGAAGTCATCAAAGAAAAGAGGGAATGATAGTAAATGCTGGAGAGGATATAGAGAAAAAGGAACACCTTTACTCTATTGGTAAGACTGTAACTTAGTACAACCACTATGGAAATCAGTTTGGAGATTCCTCAAAAGACTAGGCATGGAACCGTCATATAACCCAACTATACCACTCCTCAGTATTTGTCCTTAAGCGTAAGTCATAATATTATAGTGATACATGTACACTCATGTATATAACAGCACAGTTCACAATAGCCAAACCATGGAACCAGCCTAGGTGTCTATCAGCAGATGAATGGATAAAGAAAGTGAGCTATAGATACACAACAGAGTTTTACGATCCATAAAGAAGAAGAAACTATGTCATCTGCAGGAAAATGGATGGAACTTAAGAAAATTATGTTAAGCAAAATAAGCCAAACTCAAATGGTCACGGGTCCTGTGTTTTCTGTCATATATAGAAGTTAGAGAGAAGAAAGGAAAAGAAAGTTGGGGAGTCTCATGAATATTGAAGATAGATCAATAAGGGAGAGGAAAAGGACAAGGGGTAGGGAGGAGGAAAGGAAAAGGGAAATACTAGAAAATTATATTGCTCAAATTATATTGTTATATTGTGTGTATGAATATGAATATATGAATATATATGAATATGAATATATGAATATGTAACAACAAATCCCACCATTATATACAACTATAATGCACCAATGAAAAATGAGGGAAAAAAAGGAAGGAGGGGATAATTTGGGGGAGGGACATCTCAGAGGGAATGTGATCTAAAGAATAGGCATAAAGGATTAGGCTTCTTCTTCATAGATCTAAAGAATAGGCATAAAGGATTAGGCTTCTATGTAGTTCAAAGAAAGAGTATATGCCAGTAACAATCTAACATAAAGGGCCTCGTGGCCTTCAGGACCCCCAGCCCACCTGACCAAGCACCACCACCAGGACCCCCAGCCTGACAACACCACATGTGGACTCCACGCCACTGTGGCCCCCCATATGCCAACACATTTGAAAGCCAATGCAGCCATCTTGGATTATCCCAGAAATGGAAGCCACCATCTTTAGGTGGGGCAACACCCATCCTGAGGTGCCTGCTGGAGACTGGAAGCTCATTGTCAGGAGAGGTTTGAGAAACCTGCAGGGTCACTATAAGCCTATAGGGGGTAAACTGCAACATCCCAGATATCATTGCTAGAATGGAAGATACATGACAACATGAAAAAACAAGGGAAGAAAGTGTTCCAAACAAACCAAGATTCTATATTAATAGAATCCAAAGTCAGCATGTTAGAAGAAATGTCAGAAAAGGAGTTCAGAATGTACATAATTAAAATGATTCATGAAACAAAGGATGAGATAAGAGAGCAAATGCAGGCAATGAAGGATCACTCCAATAAAGAGTTAAAAGAGCAAATGTAGGAAGCAAAAGATCATTTCAACAAAGAGAGATTCTGAAAACACACACACACACACAGACACACACACACACACACACACACACACGCCAGAAATCCTTGAAATGAAGGAAACAATAAACCAAATAAAAAACTCAATGGAAAGAATCACCAACAGACTAGATCACTTGGAAGACAGAAACTCAGACAATGGAAACAAAATATTGAATCTTGAAAATAAAGTTGACCAAACAGAGAAGATGGTAAGAAATCATGAACAGAACTTCCAAGAACTATGGGATAGCATGAAAAGACCAAATTTAAGAATTATCAGGATTGAAGAAGGCACAGAGATACAAACCAAAGGAATTAACAACCTATTCAGTGAAATAATATCAGAAAATTTCCTAAACCTGAAGAATGAAATGGAAAATCAAATACAAGAGGCTTACAGAACACCAAATGCACAAAATTACAACAGATCCACACCAAGACACATTATAATGAAAATTCCTAACATTCAAAATAAAGTTAGAATTTTAAAGGTTAAGAGAGAAAAGCATCAGATTACTTATAGGGGGAAATCAATACGGATATCAGCAGATTTCTTAGTCCAGACCCTAAAAGTTAGAAGGGCCTGGAAAAACATATTTCAAGCTCTGAAAGAACATGGTTGCCAACCAAGAATCTTATACCCAGAAAAACTAACCTTTAGAATTGAGGATGAAATAAAATCCACAATAAACAAAAGTTAAAAGAATTTACAAATAGAAAGCCTATGCTACAGAACATTCTCAGCAAAATATTCCATGAGGAGGAAATGAAAAACAGCAATGTAAGTCAGCAAAGGGAGGAACTACCTAAAGGTAAAGCCAATCAAAGGAGAAACCAAGTCAAGTTAAAAATCAAAAATAAGCCAAAATGACCAGAAATACAAATCATAACTCAATAATAACTCTGAAAGTTAATGGCCTAAACTAATCAATCAAAAGACAGACTGGCAGACCCTACAATAGGCTGCCTTCAAGAGATTCATCTTACAGAAAAAGACATCCACAGACTAAAGGTGAAGGGATGGGAAAAAACATACCATGCACCCAGACTCAGTAAAAAAGCGGGGATTTCCATCCTCATATCCCTAAAATTACACATACCCCTAAAATTACATCAGCCCTAAGAAATAGAAAAATGACGTTACACCATCTGAGAGTCTAAAGACTCCAAATTTCTAAACAGCTCATAAGCATTAAAATCCAAGAAGCTGTCTAAAACAATGATTCTATTTTGTACACACAGGAACAAAAAAATAAAAGGCATTTGCTCTTACAAAGGCAAGAAGAACCCAAACTTTAGTGTTAGATCAAGGGTCAAATTAACTGATCACGTAACCTATCTGGTCTCAGCTTCATCATACCAAATATATATAGATGGTGTCTATACACTGGCAGAATTGATATAGGGAATGGGTACAATTTATGTAAAGTCCTGATACATTTTAAGCTCTTAATAAATGGAGATTTTTATTATTGCTTATAGCTCTGCTAAAAAACCAATGGATGGTAACATCTAAAAATTATTTTTATCAGTCATAATCATTCAACATAGTGCTCCAAATTCTGTTCTACATGGATTTCAAGATACAAACTGTCATCCAATTAGCTCATAGCTAGTTTAGAATACAACCTTATTGGAGTCTGCTCCAGATGTATGCAGCTGAGTTGTAGAGCAAATGTTTGATGAACTAGCCCACAAGCAACTTGTTTTATGCAAGATTTAAATGCTAGAAGGCACCCAAATAACATATTTATAAACATTTTACTTTTTAAATATGTAAATGTTCAAAATCAAGAACATCTTAGCTTAGCCAAAACTAGACTATTAAATACAAAGTATCACTACTCTATATTATACCTTAACAACTGATTGAGAAAAAATTAATATGTAAATAGATTTTCAGAGAAACAAAACATGTGTACCCACAGATTTATTTGTTTGATGATTTTTTGAAACCTTGCAATAGTACTATAAAAGCAATATGATTAAAATCGATAGAGCACATCATTTGCTGATACTGTTGCCTAAGAAAAGGCATAAGCCTTAGGCATGTTATTAGTAGATTATTTGATTTCACTGACAGGTTCAAGATTTTTAAAGACAACTGAGAATACAGAGGTTTTCTCTTTTAGAGCCAAGGGATTTTTCTCTTCATTTAAAAGGAAATTATCATGTACCTTTTTTTCATGAAGGCTTAAAATGTCCTCAGTAACACTTGAAAAATAATAGTAGTATTAGATTTTCCTTTATTTCCTAAAATAAAAAATAGATTTCTAGGTATAGTGGTGAGCACCTTCAGTTCCAGCTGCTCAGGAGGCTGAGGCAGGAGGATCACTGAAGTCCAGGAGTTTGAAGCCAGCCTGAGCAATACAGAAAGATTCTGTCTTTAAAAAGAAAGAAAGAAAGATTGATTATCCTGATTAAAATTAAATTGAAAGTCACTATGGGGAATAGAGATTGTAAGTTTATAATTTTTGAAAACTCCATGAAGAAGACTATGAAAGTCCAAAAAAACATGAGTTTCCAGAACTTTTCTGCAAAAAATGATCAATACCTCTTTAATGTGCTAAGGACAAAATAAACTTTTAAACACACCTTCAAATTCAAAGAATGCTACTTTTCAAAGTATACGTTTAAGCTGGGTGCAGGATGCACATCTATAATCACAGCAATTCAGTAGGCTCAGGCAGAAGGATTGCAAGCTCAAGGCCAGCCTCAGCAACTTGGCAAAACCCTGTCTGAAAGGAAAAAAAAAGGGGGGGTATACTTCTTAATCATGCAGCAAAAGTTGTTGTCACAGAGACATAAATTTGTCTGTAGAGCAGTAAGGATATCCCTCAAAAAACTAGTAATGTAACCACCAAATGACCCAGCTATCCCACTCCTTGGTATTTATCTAAAAGAACTAAGTCAGAATACTGTAGTGATACAGTCACATCAATTTTTACAGCAGCACAATTCACAATAACCAAATTCTGTAACCAGCCCACATGCCCATGAGTAGATAATGGAATGAGAAAGTGTGGTATGTGTATACAATGGAGTTATATTGCTTGTAGCTCTGCTAAAAAACCAATGGATGGTAACTTCTAAAACTTATTTTTATCAGCCATAAAGAAAAATGAAATTTTGGCATTTACTGGTAAATGGATGGAACTGGAAAATGTCATGCTAAGTAAAATAAGCCAGAATCAGAAAATATGAATGTTTTCTCTGGTATGCAGAAGCTAGAACAAAATGAAGGGAAAAGGGGGCATGGATTGAATATCATAAAGATATAGGGAAGAACTACAAAATACTAAAGAAAGAAAATTGAAGAAGACCTTAGAAGATGGAAAGATCTCCCATGCTCTTGGATAGGCAGAGAATTAATATTGTCAAAATGGCCAAACTACCAAAACTGTTGTACAGATTTAATGCAATTCCCATTAAAATCCCAAAGACATTCTTCATAGAACTAGAAAAAACAATCATGAAATTCATTTGGAAAAACAGAAGACCCAGAATAGTCAAAGCAATCCTTAACAAGAAGACTGAAGTAGGAGGCATCACAATACCAGACTTTAAACTATATTACAGAGCTATAGTAACAAAAGCAGGCATGATACTGGCACCAAAATAGACATGTGGATCAAGGGTACAAAATAGAAGACATAGAGACAAACCCACATAAATAGTTATCTCATACTAGACAAAGGTGCCAAAAACATACACTGGTGAAAAGAGAGCCTCTTCAACAAATGATGCTGGGAAAACTGGAAATCCATAGGTAACAAAAATAAATTAAACCTCTACCTCTAACCCTGCCCAAAACTCAACTCAAAGTGGATCAAGGACCTAGGAATTAGAACAAAGACCCTGCATCTAATAGAATAAGAAGTAGGTCCAAATCGTCATCATGTCAGCTTAGGAACTGACTTCCTTAAAAAGACCCCTAAAGTGCAAGAAGTTAAATCAAGAATCAATAAATGGGTGAATTCAAACTAAAAAGCTTCTTCTTAGTAAAGGAAAGAATCAATAATGTGAAGAGAAAGCCTACAGATTGGGAGAAAATCTTTACTACATGCACCTTGGATAAAGCACTAATCTCCAGGATATATAAAGAACTCGAAAAACTTAACACCAAAAAAAAAAAAAATAACCTAATCAATAAATGGGCTAAGGAACTGAACAGATACTTCACAGGAGAAGATATGCAACTGATTAACAAATGAATGAAAAAATGTTCAACATCTCTAGCAATTAGAAAAATGCAAATCAAAACTACTCTAAGATTTTATCTCTCTAGTCAGAATGGCAATTATCCAGAATACAAGCAACAATAAGTATTGGTGACAATGTGGGTAGAAAGGCACACTCATACATTGCTGGTGGAGTTGCAAATTGGTGCAACCACTCTGGGAAAGCAGTATGGAGATTCCTCAGAAAATTTGAAATGGAACCACCATTTGACTCAGTTATTCCACTCCTAGGTTTATACCCAAAGGACTTAAAATCAGCTTACTACAGTGTTGCAGCCACCTATGTTTATAGCAAATTAATTCACAATAGCTAAACTATGGAACCAAACTAGATGCCCTTCAACAGATGAAAGGATAAAGAAAATGCGGTACGTATACACAATGGAATATTACTCAGCCTTAAAGAAGAAAGAAATTCTGACACTGGCAGGCAAAATGGATGGAACTAGAGAATATCATGCTAAGTGAAATAAGCCAGTCCCACAAAAACGAAGGCCAAGTGTTTTCTCTGATAATCAGTTGCTGATCCATAGTGGCCAGGGGAGGCAGGGAAGAATGAAGGAACTTTGAATTGTGCAGAAGGGAATAAGGAAGGGGTGGGGCATTGGAAATGGGAAGGACAGTAGAAAGAGACAGACATTATTATCCTACATACATGTATGATTACAATACTGGCGTGACTCACCACGGTGCACAGCCAGAGGAAAGAGAAGTTGTGCTCCATTTTTGTACAATGTGTCAAAAATGCATTCTATTTCATGCATAACCTATTAGAACAAATTTTAAAAATGAATAAAATGTTTAAAAAAAGATATGGGTAAGATCAGTGAAGTAGAGGGAGAGTGAACGGGAGGGTGGAGGGACAGTAAAGGGGAGGAACTATGAAACAAATTTAACAAAAATCAAGCTATCAGCATTTATAAATATGCCACAGGGAATTCCACCTTTATGTATATGCATGAAGCACCAATCAAAAGTAAATGCAGGGCTGGGGTCGTGGCTCAGGGGTAGAGTGATTGCCTGGCATGAATGATACCTCGGGTATCGATCCTCAGTGCTGCATATAAATATATAAATAAAAAAAGGTCCATCAACTACTAAAAAAAAATTTTAAATGTAAAATTAAAAAATAAATGTGTAAGTGTGGCATGGTGGTGCATGCCTGCAATCTCAGCAGCTCAGGAGGCTGAGGCAGGAGGATCTCAAGTTCAAAGCCAGCCTCAGCAACTTAGCAAGGCTCTAAGCAACTCAGCAAGATCCTGTCTCAAAATAGAAAATGAAAAAGGGCTCAGGGCTGGGGATATAGCTCAGTAGGTAGAGTGCTTGCCTTAAGTGAATGAGGCCCTGGGTTTGATCCCCAGTAACACACACACACACACACACACACACACACACACACACACAAAAGGCTCAGTCCCTAGTACCAAAAACTTTAAAATTAAAAAAACAAATGCATCAATAAGTGAAAGGAAAATCAGCAGAGTAGAGGAAGGAGAATAGGGAGAGGGAAAAGGAGGGCACTGGAGATTGAAACAGAGTAAATCAAATTCCACATATGTATGATTTGTGTCAAAGTGAATGCAACTATCATGTATAATTATAATGCTCTAAATTTTTTAAAAAGTAACCAAATTAAACTGACTCTAATATCAGCAAGTATGTGCCCTAGTCAGATCTTCCACTATCCTGCAAACAGAAGATTGGCAAACATTTTGAGTAGGTTGCTTTACAGTGAAAATTTCAGAGTATAAATATCTTTACACTGGGAAAGTTAATGGAATCAATGGTGTGTAGACATATGCTCATGGTAGAAAAAGAAAATATTGCCTAGAAAGGGTGATTAGATTTGAAACACTAAATCTTTATATAAAACGAATACAAGACTAGGACTCACAGAATTAAGTAAGTTGACCCACACATTAGGTCTACATTTAGCAGCTTTTACCAAGTGAACAGCAGTGTATTTATGAGAGCTTCGGTCTTTAGATATACATCAGACATGGATAATTTTTTAAAGAAAACTAGAAAAAAATCATCTACTTTTTTGTCACTAATATACATATATACTCACAAACATATACAAAAGTTTAATGTTCTGAATACATAGCCCCCCAAATAGCCTTATTAACTGAATAATGCAAATAATTTTCTTTAGTCCCTTCCTCTCCATCAGTCTGCACATGCAACATGGACGTGTCCATCCCCAAAACATCTCAAATTCATTAGTTTTCTCTATTCCAAATGTCATATCCCAATTCACATAACTGTCATCTTATGCCTAGATTACTGTAAGAGTTTTCTAACTAGGCATTCTGGCTCCAACTTAGCCTTCTCATTCAAAGCATTTTCCACATTTAGCCAAGGTACTCTAATATTCTTCTGTATGCCGTGGTACACATTTGTGAACATTTCTCCAATTGGATTCCTACAAATAGAATAGCAGGTTATAAGATATGTACATTTAAAAAGCTTTATAGAAACTTTCCATTTGCCCTTCAAAAATGGTATATAGTTTCCCTTCCACAAGTAGTGGAAATTCATTTTTTACACAGACAGAAATTGAAACTACATTTATAGTTTTTGCTGTCTAGCATTCAATTCCCTTTTCCTGGTAATTTCCCTGATTTTCTTTGGGGCAACTGTCTTCTCTTTATGAGTTAATGACTCCACTTAGGGCTTCAGAAGTAGAACATGTGACTCAAGACCTGAATTTTGAACACAATCCATCTGGCCAATTGATTGGTTCAGGGATAGGCAAATAACAACAACTTGGTGCATCACTGTAATTTCTTCTTTTGGTTACAACAATGGTTTCAGGAAGGGCCCAAAGTTCAACTTGATCCACTTAAAGTGAAACCAGAGACTTCTGGGAGCAAGACCAGAAAGTGGAACTTGTCCTTTTTGCTATACACCAATCTAAGAGGAAACAGGCCCAAGGAATACGATATTCTTGCTTTTTAAAATTTCTCCTGATAATGGCATAATGCCCTTGCTTCCTTTGGTTCCTTTGATTCATCTTATTCATATTATTATTATTAATCTTATTATTCTGTCCCTGCTTCCTTCCCTTCTGTATATTTTTTTTAAATCACCGTATGTTAACTAGTTTATGGCCTAACGAACATACACAAGTTCTTAAATTAAATAAATATCTTTCCTTCAGCCTGGTGCACAACTTTTATTATGTTCCTTCCTTTAAATACAAGCTTCTTGAAAGAGTCATCTCCCACTGTATCCTTCTTCCATACTAACCTGATATCTGACCCTAATTACTTCATTTACATTAATTTTGGCAAATTTTTAGGGACATCTCAACTTTTAAATATTTAGATAACATTTACCATTTTAAAGTGTGCAGCTTCATGGTTATACAACCATCACAAGTATTTCATTTCCCAAAAAAGAAACCTTGTACCCACTGGAAGTCAATTGCCCTCCCCTCAGGGACTGACATCCACTGGAAGTCAATTGCCCTCCCCTCAGGGACTGACAGCTCAGTGCTCAGTAGGAGGATATCCTCCTACTGAGCATGTCATATTATGGCCCTTCATCTCTTACTTTCTGTCTCTGTGGACTTGCCTATTCTTGACATTTCATGTAAATAGAATCATACAATATGTGACCTTTAGGTCTGTCTCTTTTATATAGCATATTTTCAAGGTTAATCCATATACTACACCTATGAATGGTCAAATTATATTCCATTGTATGAATATGACCACATTTTGTTTATCCATTCATCAGCAGATGGACATTTGGGTTGTTTTCAACTTCTTGGTGATTACAAATAATGCTGTTATGACATTTATGTATAAGTTTTTGTGTAAACAGCATTCAATTTTGGGTTTATACTAGGACAAGAATTGCTTGGTCTTATGGTAATACTGTGTTTCACTTTTTAAGGAACTGACAAAGGGTTTTCCACAGCAACATTTTACATTCACACTAGCAGTGTATGGGGTTCCATTTTCTCTACCTCTTCATCGTTGCTTGTTATTTTCCAGTTGTTTGAAATGAAGTTTCACTACTTGTGAAAGGGAAATTGTACACCATTTTTGGAAGATAAATGGAAAGTTTCTATAAAGCTTTTAAATGTACATATCTTATAACCTGTTTTTCTATTTGTAGGAATCCAAATGGAGTAATGTTCACAAATGTGTACCAAGGCATACAGAAGAATATTTACTGAATTACTGCTTCTAATGGTAAAAAATAGTAGGGGGGACTAACTAGATGCTTACCTATAAGAGACAGTAAAAAAAAAAATACCTAGTGATTTGTTCGTACCATAAAATATACAACTGTTTAAAAGATGTTCCTATCAAAAGATCTCTAATACATTGACTTAAAAAATAAAAATGAAAGGAATGTGATAATATTTTAATATTTATACTCTACATACAAACATTTTTGTTTGTAGACATGTTGGAAAATGAATACAATACACACCAGACTATTAAGAATTGCCAGACCTAGAGATGGAAATGTACTTTGGGTTTCATGTGAAGGAAAGATCTCATTTTCACTCTGTCACTTATTTTTAACATTTTACAATAAGAAGGTATTTGTGTGTTATTTACTAGTTTTAAAAATATAAGAGAATTAACTTCATTGACTTTCCTTGCATTACTGATGACTGTGGATTAACCCATGCCCTGGGCAGTAGGGCTATAGTGATAAAGGGGCAAAGGCCCCCTCCTGCATCAATTATTAACTCGAGATGCCTCCCAGCTCAGAGGATCTATGTGTTTGACCAGATTTTTTAGGCCATTCCTCTTATAACTTCCTGCTCTCTTTTCCTTCATTGAAATGAAAAGCCCTTTTTAACTTCTTTCAGTCTATACCTTCTAATCTCTTACCATGATGATTTACCCCACCAAGCCTCATTCTTTAATATCTGAGTAATCAGGAATCTCCTCCTCCAGAATAAAGAAACCCCAAGGGATACCTTCCCTTACTTACATCTCTCTTGAACTTAAACTAAACAAGATTTCTGTGTTTTAAATAAGAGGGACCTTCTTTCTACTTCAGCAATTAAAAAAATCAAATGAAATGCAATAGCTTTAAACAAAATTATATAGAAGTTGTTTCACAATAGGTTTTAAAACTGTATTCCTCTGGTTCCCAGTAACTAAAAATAGTCATTTGTCTGACTTGTCAAGAACACATATATAATAGGAAAATTTCCCCCAATCCATGTTCTAACCTCTTTACACAATAACAAATTAAGTGCAACAGACTATTTTAGCCAAACTTAAGACCAGAAAAGCTGAAAAACAGGGTTCAGGGGAAGAGGTAGGTAGCAACTTTTCTACTCTAGTCCCATGAAACTGACAGCTACTGAGTTTTAAGAACTCATTTAGACTGGGTATCCGAACACATAAGCCTTGTAAGAAGCATATAGAACCCTCTGACAGCCAGGTCAATCTTCACAATGCTAATGCTCTACCCAGTATTTCCAGGGGCAGCTGCAGTGGTGTGCTAAAGCTGGCCCATGTCAGCTTGCAAGAGCAAATTATTAATTTTCAGCAATTCTGAGATCGAATTGTTAAATGCAACCATCATTAAAAATTTAATTATAAAAACATAATTAAATACATTAAATTGAAAAGAAAAGAAGTACTCAAAACTCATCACTTCCTAATTTTTTAATGCTATGCTCTTAAAGTATTATTTATGCCTATTATGTGTGAATGGTGAAAATACTAAATAATGGTATGTTTATACATACACATCTCTTCCCAGCTCCAGCAGTGATGGTAGGTGAAAATTAGCCAGGGTTAGGGAGTATATTTATACCACAGAATTTGCACATGTGCTGGGTATTGCGGCACACTCCTATAATCCCAGTGGCTTGGGAGGCTGAGGCAGAAGGATCACGAGTTCAAAGCCAGCCTCAGCAAACGCAAGACGCTAAGAAACTCAGTGAGACTCTGTCTCTAAATAAAATACAAAATATGGCTGGGGATGTGGCTCAGTGATCCAGTACCCCTGAGTTCAATCTCCAGTTCCCCACTTCAAAAAAAAAAAAAAAAAAAAAAAAAACAGAATTTGCACATGCTACAAATTAGACCTTTTTTTTCTGGAAAGCTACTTGTTACAGATTTACCAACATACCACTGGATAGCTCTAAGTTTTAGTCTCCTTTGCTCCTGGAATAGTCCACTTGCTCCTGGAATAGTCCACTGGCCCTATCTCTTTTGTTCGGTGCTTAGCATCCTGACCTGTATCTGTATATGCCTGATATATAATATAGGTTAAAGATAAAAATCAAATGAAGCCATGCAGTCCACTACCTGTAAAAATACTTTTTCAGAAAGCATCTACCCAAGCTTTTAATTCAAGGAAGGAATAAGGCAATAGGAGAAGTACTGGCTTCCTATTCATAAAATAAAGCTCCACTCCCAACTCTGCTCTTTAATAGCTTGGGCCCTCTCACATTAAGCCCTCTTAGCCTCCAGTTACTTACACGTAAAATAAGAAATCTAATGCTAACTCACTGAATTGTTGAGAATTAAATGGGATGATTTATGAATGTAAAGCTCTTGGTAAAACCACAAAATGTTTTACAAATACCATGTATTGTTATTTCTGGGTACTTCCAGAGAAGGGGAGTTCATATTTTGCAATACCATCCAGTCTGATTTTGACAGCTATAATTTTTACACTCTCTGTAACTTCAACTCTTGACCTAATTCTTCCAACTCAACATAATAACCTAATCTTTTTCCATGTGACAGCCTTTTAAATACTGAAGTCTGGATTTCAACCACTCTGTCTTCTCAAGGCTAAACAGCTTCAGTTTTTTCAAGCATGTAGAAGAAACACTTATCTTCCTAGACCCTTTCTTCTTGATAATTTGGGAGGTACTAAAGAGCTCTATATTCCTTTTCTATTGCTGCCATAACAAATCACCACAAACTCTGTGGTTTAAACAATACAAACATTATCTTAGAGTTCTGTGGGTTAAAAGTCCAACAGTTTCACTGAGCTAAAGTAAAGGTATACACAGAGCTGAGCCTTTCTGAAGGCTTTAGGTGAGAATCTGTTTCCTTGACAGACTCTTCACAACTGGACAAGGTTTTCCATTTCAAAGACTCACATAGAGTAGACTGGTCCTAAGTAGATAATCCAGGAAAATCTCCCTATTGTGATTTAGATATGTGTGAGACAATGCAAGAAAAAAAAATGATTAGATTGACCTAATCAGTGCAATAACCCACTGATATGGATTATCTGGATGGTAACTGCAGGCAGGTAGAATGTAGCTGGAGGAAGCAGGTTACTGGGGGTATGCCTTTGGTGTATATATTTTGTCCCTGGTGAGCACAGTGCTCTCTTCTCTCCCTTCCCTTCCCTTCCCTTCGCTTCCTTCCTTCCTTCCTTCCTTCCTTCCGTCTTTCCTTCCTTCCTTCCTTCCTTCCTTCCTCCCTCCCTCCCTCCCTCCCCCCTTTCCTTCCCTCCCCCCTTCCCTTCCCTTTCTTTCCCTTCCCTTCCCTTCTCTTTCTTTCTTCCTTTCTTTCTTTTCTCTCTCTCTCTCTCTCTCTCTCTCTCTCTCTCTCTCTCTCTCTCTCGTAAGTACATCCTGGTTGCCATATCCTGAGCTACTTTCCTCCACCATACCCTTCCGCCATAATGTTCTGCCTCACCATAGGTCCAAAGTTATAGAATTGACCACCCATGCACTCAACCTCTGAAACCATGAGGCAAGATGAACTTTTGCTCCTCTACATTGTTCTTGTCAGGTCTTTTGGACACAGTGAAGAAAAAGCTAACTAAAACACTCCCGTCTCAAGATTCTTAACATTAATCAATTCTACAATAGTTCTTTCACTCTACAACATGTACAGATTTCAGGGATTATAGCCTGAACATCTTTGGGATGGGTAGCATTATTCTGCCTACCACAAGCTCCTTTAAGACTTCATTGTGTGATTTTCTTTCTTACATTTATCAACATAATTTACCATATCCATAATTTTACTTTTAAAGTTGATATAAAAAGATAGATAGATAAATGGACAGAAAGAATCATGCACCACATAACAAGTTTGGTCAACAATGGACCACATATACAATGGTGGTCCCAGAAGATTATAAAGGAACTGAAAAATTCCTATTACCTAATAACAATACACCGAAGTGAATGGAACATCAGAGCACAATGCATTACTCAGGTGTTTGTGGTTGTGCTGGTATAAACAGACCTATTGTGCTGCCAGTCACATAAAAATATAGTACATTCAATTATGTATATTATATAATACTTCATAGTAAATGACTATGTTGCTGGGAAGGGTATTCTTAAAGGTATCCCTGATGAGGAATCTCTACACCCATATCAGAAATTGCTTGGGTAAATAAGTCTCTTTTTTAATACACAGTGGCAACTGAGAAAAATATAGTAACAATTCCATTTAACAGGCATTTAATAAGAGCCTATAGTATGAAATTGATTTTTGAATACAAAGGTAAATCAGACTCCTATCATGAAGATCTTTCAGTCCATATTTCTCAAACATTTTAAACCTGATCCACAATAACAAATACAATTTTACATTATGATCCAATACACACACACACACACATACACATATATATATGGATTCATATATATACTGAAACAAGTGTTTCATGGAAAATACCAGTAGTATTTGTAACACACTCTGTATTCTTTTCCCTTTTTAAAAATTCTTGTCACAACACTTCCCACCCCACTAAATTGATTTTACTGCCCAGTAATGGTCATGGTCCAAAGTATGATCAAATTGGTATTGAAAAATATCAATCTGGACATATGACCAATTAATTCAACACAAAGGAGAATTAATTACATGTTCAATACAGATTGATACCATGGAAACACAAAACAAATGAATAATTTTAATGGGACATCCAGAATACACTGCATACAACTGTGAGACATGGATGGAAAATAAACTAATAGAAATTAAGAATGGGTCATTATTGGTCTCCTTTTTATTACTATTTTCCCAGTCCAAATGGAAGACAAGCAGCTAAAATATCTGATACACAAAGTAATGGCAAAGCTTAGATATAAAATTGGGAGTTGTCTATTTATTGCTTAGATACTGCTGTTTACCTTGTCCTTTTCTGCTCAGCCTCTCTGGGATCAGCAGTCAACTTATACAATACCCAGTGCCTACACACTTAATTCACTCACTTTCAAGAACACCTGCCCCTGCCTCCACTGATTCCCAAGATGCCCAGGTAACTCTTCAGTCCCCAGTTTTGTCCCAATTTCCTCATTTTCCCAACACTATATGGCTTTAATAAACAGTATCAAAACTTTGCCAAAATCAGGTTTAAATGCCTTGGGCAGGCAAAAGGGGGGGCAATATTGTGTCACATACATGTTTCATCTGTATTCAATAGATTAATTACTGCTAAACTCATTGATTGTGCCATACCCATTGACCTTACCAAAGAGAAAGAACTATCAAGTATCTAAAGATTTTGAGATGCACAGATGAATACACTTCTAAGAATTTAGCCTTCTATATGCTTATTACTAAATACTATATTTTTATTATATCTAGAAAATAATTTTGCTCCAACAGGATATTCCACTAATATCCTCCTCCTCATAAGAAAAAGGCAAGAATGTCAAAGACAGCAGTGGGTAATGTAATGACCAAAGAGGAGTATCCAAGTGATACAGTGTTACAAAGACATGTTGAAGATGGAGAGGATCCCACAAGTAAAAAAAAAATTGGAAAAAAAAGCAAGGAAACAGATTTTCCCAGAGTGCCTAAAGAAGGAACACAAGTCTTCTGAAAATGAAATTGATTTTAGACTTCTAACCTCCAAAACAATAAGATAAAAAAATTCATGGTGTTTTAAGCCACTAATTTTGTGGTAATTTGTTACAACAGTAAAAGAAAACTAGTACATGCACTATAAAAATAGGCAGAGCTGAATGTTTTTATATGAACATACTGGTCTCCCTGACTTTGCGAGTGGAGCTGAAAAGGTGTCCTACCTACTCCTTAGGATAAAAGAGTCTTTGCATCTATGGAGATGAGAATTATACAGTACTTTGAAATGGAAAGAGAATAAATAATATCACTGCCAAGTTAGGAATAAAAACCCAATAATAACCTGAATAAAAAATACTATTTTTTTACATTGAGGTATTAGGAAAGAGGTCTTAGGTATTAAGGTCAGGGATGAGAAGACAGTGGAAGCAAAAGCTTTAAAAGGTCTCATGGCAGGGAATCAGGAAATAAAGTTACCCTAAATACAATCAAATTTACTGGTATGGAAAGAAAAAGTCTTGGTGGGGGGAATAACAGAAATTTTTCCCTCTTGTAATAATAGAAAAATGAAAATCCCCACCACTACCACAAAGAAAAAAGAAAGAGGTAAATATTTGGAAATATAGAAATGCTTTAGTAAAAAGAAAAAAACAAAATTAACTTTCCTATGTGTATATATGAATACACCACAGTGAATCTCTATGTCATGTACAACAACAAGATTGGGATCCTATTAGAATAAGATATACTCCATGTTTGTAAATATGTCAAATTATACTCTACTGTCATGTATAACTAAACAGAACAAAAAATAAATTTTAAAAAATTGAATAAAAACAATTCATTTTATATTAAAGAAATTGTTCAGTTCTCATTTTTTTACACAAGAAAATGAATTTTTTATTTCTTCTCATACCAATGTCCCTTTATAATAAAAGGATATAGCTGATAGCAGTAGAGTAATACTGACAGGATGAATTGTACATAATTATAAGATTAGGAAAGAAATTTGTGTATATGTTGAAAGATGGGAAGTGTAAATTTTCAAGGCAAATAGGTTGGATATGGAAAAGATCTGTTCTCCAGTTTTGTCCACTTACAGTTTATTGAAGGAAGGGATTTATTGCATGCATATGTATTTAACAAATAGCAAAAGTGTAATGAATTTATGTATTATGTTTGCTGTTGATGTTTCAAATAATAGAATATTTACTACTTCAATAATAGAATTACTTAGTTTGAATTTATAACATCAATATAATTATTCTTTTTATCTAAATACCACTAACTTATTAGATCTAAGGTTAGCTAAGTATAAAAAAAAAGAAGACAACGAAGAAGAGCATGTTTCTTGGCAAATTCATATGACACAATGAAAGCTATACTCAGGAAAACGTTGAGCTTCCAAAGCATTTCTTCTAGAGAAATAAAGATGAAAAGTGCTTGCTTTTTCTGTTTGTTTTGTTTTGCTTTTAGGGGGAAAAAATGAAACATAGGGGAAAAAACACAAAGTAGGAAGGAAAATGAATAAGTAAAGTATCAGATAATGAAAGTAAAATATTTCAAATAGTAAAATGAACAAATCTAAAAACTGTTCCCTTGAAATGATTAAATTTCAACTCTGGTTAAAGAAATCTGAGAGAAAAGTGCATAAAAAATTAGAAAGTATGAAATGTCAGATAAAAAACACTTAAGCACAGATAAACATATTTTGACATTTATAAAACAACTACTTGCAATTTTGTATGTCAGTTGCTGTGCTAAGTAACAGTCGCTTGAAACAACAATTATTTTATTATGTTCACAGATTTTATAGGTCAGAAATTCAGGAAAGGCTTATCTAGGCTAAGGCCTTTCATGTGATTGCACTGAGATGACAATGGGGTTGCAGTTATATGAAGGTTCACATTAGACAGCTTGTCTAAAGATGGCTCACTTAACCAGCTGGCAATACATGTTGCTTGATAGCCAAGGTTATCAACAGGGGTGTGCACACATGGCTTTTTCAGCATGATGGACCCAGAATAATTGGACTTCTTACATGGCAACAGACTTCCACAAGACTGAGCATTCCTAAACTGAGTAAAAGTTGGATGACCTTTTCTGAACTCACCTTGGAAGTTACATAGAAAAGTTATCTGCTATATCCTATTAGTTGAAGCGATCATATACCTGCCTAGCTTAAAGGTGAATGGACATCAACCCACATCTTGTTTCAATAAGTGTCAAAAATTTGCAGAAATGTTTTAAAACCACCATAGAAACCAATTCGAAACTTAGAGGAAATAGTTTTCAGCAAAATGTAAACTCTCAAATGTGACCCAAGAAAGAGTGGAAAACTTGAAAGGATCAAATGCTACAGAAAAGATACGAAAGTGATTAAAAATCAGCCGTTAAATAAATACATGAGATAATGTCACTGCTGAGGTCTATGTAACTTTTAAAGAAGAGAAGCACTGTGTTACTTAAATCAGGGACTATCAAACCTAAGAAAGTGTCAACATCACCTTATTAGTTAGAAAACACTCCTGGGTCCCACCCCCCAGATTCTGAAAATTTGAAGTGTGGAACAACGATCTGCATTTCTAACAAACATGTGGGTAATGCTGACAATACTGTACAAAGAATACACTGAGTAGCAGTAATTTAAACCAAAGATTAGCAAACTATGGCCCAGTGGCCAAACCTAGACTATCACATATTTTTACAAATAAAGTTGCATTGGAATACAACTGCACTGATTCATTTACATGTAACCTATGTTTAATTTTGCACTACAGTGACAGAGTGGAGAAGATGTAACAGAGACTGTACCGCCCACAAAGCCAAAAATACTTGCCATCTGGCCCTTATTCAGAAAAGTTTACCATCCCCTGCTTAAACCACTACCATCTACTATTTCATATTTTCCCTCTTCCAAACATCGGCAGACTTTTTGGATCATCTAGTGATATATTCATTCTAATGGGTTATGGTACAAAATTAATACAATGAATAGCCTTCATTTCATATGCTATCTGCATTCAGCAATAACCTGGACCTTTATGTTGAAGAGGATATGAGACTGTCCAAGCTGGGAGAGAAAGAATGTTGCAATCGACTGGAGATGTATACCATGGGCTCAGTAAGGGGTAACTTGCAGCATGCCTGCTGTGTATTTGCTGAGCCTAATTGTAAAATATATGAGGTTTAAGACTCTCTTCAAAAACTGTTCGATAACTACAACAAAATATGGATATAATGCACCCATTTTTAACTGCACCATTAACAATGTATCAGCTTTTTCTCCAAAGGCTGTGTAAGTTATTGTAATAATATGCAAATGTTTCACATTCATAAAAATGTAGAGAAAATAAAACCATTTTGTGATTTTATCAGAGTATAATACAGACCAATTTTGTCATGTTTGTACACAAGATATCTAAGATTGATGTCTTCTCTTGAAAGAATACTAATAACATTTCAAATGCTATGAGCCTATATTTTATCAGTTGAAAATGTCCTGATTATTAAGACATCTTTCAAAGATCCTAACTCCAAACTTTGGGGATGATTTTTGCACAATAACACTATTTTCCCATGATGTTAGTTCCAAAATAGTGGCCCAGAACATATCAACAACAGAAATTATACTTTAAAATTTGCATATTTACATCATTATTCAAGAGAAAAATATTGGTTGTTCTAGGCAAAAGAAAAATTCCCGAAGAAAATTTATGTATATGTTTGTTGTTGTAGGCAGAAGAAAAACTGCAGATGAAAATTTCCAGTGTGGGGATAAAAGAGTTAAATACCAAACCCCATCAGAGTAAGAGGCAAGCTCAGGGCTACCACAGCCAGCACTGATGGTGCCACAGGAGAACTAGTCACATAGAAATGTCCTAGAAGAATGAGGGTTGATAGTTTCAGTCAGACATGGCATTTTTCTCTTCATTGTGTCCCCACATCAACAAAGCCTAGCACAGAAAAACAACTCAATTAATACATATGGAAGGAAGGATAGAAAGCATAAAAAGTGAAAGCAAAGGAAGGCAGCAGTTCAAACCAAAAAGCTGAAGTTTTCTAAACCATTCCAACAAAGCTGTGACTCCAGTCTATCAGATGGTGTTTGAACAGCACAGTTGGGGAAGGTGACTGGTAGCAAAGAAGTCTCTCCACCAGAAATGAGGGTGACTGGAGGATCAGCCTGCAGTTACTAAGGGACTGACCTGCTAAGGCCTAGAGGAGCTTTGGAAAGGACACAATGGCTCCTGGCACATTGGAAGCAGGTGTCTGTTTCTCCCAGTCCCAGGTGCACCATCTCTAAATATTATAAAGACGACTACACACCTGGGAAGAATAAAGAACCTCTGGGACTTTTAACCTTGATATGCAAGATGAAACTGTATTTATCTCATGGTTTTATTTATTTATGTTTTTATTTATTTATTATGGTTTTATGTATTACATAGTTTCTCTGGGAACCCTATATAAATAATTCTTAGCAAGAGGAAGGGCAGAAAAGCAGAATATCTGCTGTGAAGTTGATGATATTTGTCCAAGCATGCTGGGTGAAATATATCAGCAAAGCAAGAGAATTCCAAATTGTACCTACCCATAGATGCTTTTAGAATGAGGAAGCCCATGTTTATGTCTAAAAATTGTGAATCTCCTAAAAATGTACGCAAAAATGGATATGTGTGCATTTTTCTGAGAAGAGATCCAGTACTTTCATCAGAATTCCAAAAGAGTTCAAAATACATCCCACCTCCCCAAAATATTAAAAATCACACTGCAATGTTTTACACATTGTAGGTTACTTGTGAGGCATATATTTTAAAATTAAATAGGATAGAGAGTTTAAGAGTATAACTCTGGTCATAGGGTATTATTTGTTCAAACTTGCTTCAGGGGTGTGTGTTAGTGTAGCAAGGTAAATTTTTTTCATATTAAAGTCTTGGTCAAAAATTCAGAAGTCACTGTTAGAGGGATGAAAATGGCTATATTCAGTGAGTGAATTCAACTTCATAACATATTAAATCATCATCCATTGAAAACAATTAGGTGATATGTGGTTCCAGTAGGCGGTATACTGTTTTGAGTGATGTATGATCCACCAAAACAAACCAGCTATTATTAGAGAACTGTAATCTACAATACTCAGAAATGGAAGTGCATCTCTCCAAGGTCCTACTGATCTTAAGGAGACCAGAGACTATAAAGAGGTGTCTACTGAAAGGATTCTGTGCACTGGGTATCTCTGGAAATATGTAAAATACTGACTAAAATGTTTAGAAATGAAAATAGTACAACTATTTCCCTGGAATAATTAGGTCCTCCAAGAACCTTCAGAAGATAACAGGAAAGGGATCTAAACCTGGCACCATCTTTGAAAAATTATTTCCTCTACAAAAAAAGAGACAGAAGAGCATGGGAATCTTGATATGACTTCCTGGGTATGCAAATGTCATTCTAGTCCTAATAACCAGTATCTGGTATTGCCATCTCTTCTCTTCTAAGCCTCAGTACAAGAAACAGTCTCAGTACAAGGTATTGATTTATCAGGTTTACTTTGTAAAATATTACTAAAGCACCTTACCAGTCTGAGTTGTCACAGTCAATGCAAAACTTTCAAAATTATCACTAGGTTCTACACAATTAGACCTACCAAATCTAAAATCAAAAGCCTCCCTCTCAGGTCCTAACTTGGGGTTCA
Organism: Glaucomys volans; assembly: GCA_020662805.1. Lineage (NCBI taxonomy): Eukaryota > Metazoa > Chordata > Mammalia > Rodentia > Sciuridae > Glaucomys > Glaucomys volans. The sequence goes on along the minus strand of JAJEJO010000570.1, from coordinate 371,294 downwards.
AGTATCTCTGAAATCAAAAGTAAAGCACCAGAATATTCTCCAGAATACTCACTGGAGAGCCTGACATAAGAAAAAGAGATCCTAGATACTAACACACAGGGATTCTTTCCCCATAATCCCCAGAAAAGGAGCTTGGATCTTCACCAGGCCACCTTAACTATTTGACACACAGCATCTGATGAATTTTACTACCTCATTCTTAAATGAGAAAGATAGGCAAGAAAGACAAGACATTTTAGGAAAGACTTCAAAGCAAAAGAGAACAAAACAAATAGAAAGGAAAGGAAATCAACACAGAGAGAAGCCAGAAGAACTATGCCCATATATAAAACATCTTCCAAGAGTTCAAACAAGACATCATATCCAAGAAATAAGAAGCTACAATATAAAATTTTTTCGGAAACCAGAATTTATAGAACACTTAAAATTTTTATTTATTTTTAAATTTACATAAAAATTGTGCATATATCTGAGGTACCAAGTAATATCTCAATACATGTATACATTTTGTAATGTAATGTTCAAATCAAGGTAAGTATATACACCTACTTGAATATGTATCATTTCTTTGTGGTTAAAACATTCAAATCCTTTCTTCTAGATTATTTTAAATATATAGTACATTATCTATAGCCACCCTACTGTACAATGGAACACCAGAACTTTTTTCTTCCAAGTCTAATAAACCCTTAAAATTTAAAAATAAAAAAATATACAAGAGTTAGAATACAAATTTGAGAAATATCTTGGACAAAAAAAGAAACAAATGAAAAAATATGAAAAGTGGGAATGAATAGATGAGAAAAATGTAAAAGAATTGACCCAGAAGGCCTAACATTTGCATGACAGGGGATAAAGCAGAAAAAATGAAAAGGAAGAAATGATGCAAATAAACTTTCCCAGGAGTAAGGAACATAAATTTCTAAAATGAAAGGACCCACAGATTTCATAGCAAAGTTAATGAAAGAATGATATTAACAATCCTTGCATAATTTCAAAACTACAAAAATAGAAGACAGATGAAGAAACTTAACAATGTAGGCAGGAAGCTGATATATCCTGTTAATGGTTTGGATATGAAGTGTCCCCAAAAAGCTCACTTGTGAGACAATGCAAGAAGGTTCACAGGAGAAATGAATGGATTGTGAGAATCTTAACCCAATCAATGATTTAATTCCCTGATAGGGATTAACCAAGTGGTATCTGAAGTGGTAGGGTATGGCTGGAGGAGTTAGGAATTAGGGTGTTGCTTTGAGTATATATTTGTATCTGGCTAGTGGACCCTCTCTGCTTTCTGATCACCATGTGAGTTGCTTCCCTCTGCCACACTCTTCCCCCATGACATCCTGCCTCACCTCAAGTCCCGAGGAATGGCACCAGCCTTCTACAGTTTCACCTCTGAAACTGTGAGCCCCAAAATAAATCTTTCCTCCTCTACAATTGTTCTGATCAGGTCTTTTAATCATAGCAATGAAAAAGCTGACTAAAACACATCCATTGATCAATATTAGCTACACTAAAAGTGGGACAAGCTGGCACTATTAAGTGGTCAAAATGTGATACAACAGAAAATACACAGCACCAGCTAGGAAGTATTATTAACAATTGAACTAGAATTTAACCAACCTGAATCTAAATGTTAGCAAGTTTTTTATGTTGATTTATTTTTCAGTACTAAAATTTCATTTGGAGTTTCTTTATATCTTGTATTTCTCTTCTGAGACATTCTGGTTTTCTCTTTTGTTTCAAATGTATTCATAATAGCTCACTGAAGCATTTTTACCATGACTGCCTTAAAATTCTTGTCAGGTAATTCCAACATCTGTGTCATCTTAGTGATATATGTTACTGTCTTTTCTCATTCAAGTTGAGATTTTCCTGTTTCTTAGTATAATGAGTGATTTTCTACTGTATATTGGACATTTCTGTTTAAACTAACATGAAAAAATGGACTTGTAACTGATGAATCAGAGATAGTTTTCTTGAGGGGAAAAATTCAGGTGTTACTAACAAAGCTAATATTTAAACAGTACTTACTGCGGGCCAGGGGTATACTGAGTATACTGCAATATTAATTCATTTAATACCTACAACCCAATGAAGTAGTCACTATTATTATCCTCATTTTAAAAATAAGGAAACTGAGGTTAGGTAACTTGCCAATGTCACACAACTAGCAAATGACAATGCTAGAATATGAATGCGAAACAATCTGCCTCCAGAAAGTCCATGTTCTTCAAACCATTATGCCATATACCTTTTTGTTGTTGTTGTTGTTTTAAATAAAATTTTTATTTTGGAATAATCTAAACTTGAAAAGATCTTGAAATATTCTAAACTTGAATAAGCTAAACAGAAAAGTTGCAAAGAAAGTACAGAGGATTCCTAAATGCCCTTCACACAGCTCCCCTAACATTATCATCTTACACAACCATTTACACTGTCAAAACTAAGTAGCATAGCTAAATTTGTACTAACTAAACAACTTTGTCAGGATTTCACCAGCTTTTCCACTGATGTCCTTTCTCTATTTCAGGATTTCATGTTGCATTTAGTCTAGAATCTTTTCTAAATGCAAAGTCTGCCTTAGCAAGTCTGGGATTCAGCATTAGATCCTGCACTTCTAAAAATGTCCTTGATGATGATGCTAGTTATGCCATATACCTTTAATAATTTATCACTGTGTTTCATTTGTGTAACGTGTCATTGTTTCTTTATACACAAATAAGGGAATTAAGGGTGACTTGTCATTTTAGTAGTCATAAGTATGATAAGAATAGTGGTTTTCATTGCTACAAACTAAAGTAAAAAAACAAAAGTAGGACATTTTCTAGAAAAATGAAGGGCTCAGAAAAATAGGCAATTTCCAATGAATTCTGCATTGACCCAACCTAACAAGGTGTGTTCTCTCCTCCTCTAGTATGTGGAGTTCAAGGAATGGATGTCGAATTAATGAATATACACATGTATGCATGTCTTTACAAACTTTGAAAAAGGAGCAGGATGTCTACTCCTCTTAAAAGATGCTAAGAAGGAAAAGAATATAGAGCTATAATCTCCTAATGGGAAGAGTCCCTAAAAGTCAAGGGTCAGGAATTTGCTGTTTCAAATGAGAGCTATAGGTTCATGAACCATGGCTGTCAGGCCAAGCAGACAATCCAATATAACCATTCTGATAGTATGATATCTAAAAACTAAGAGGAAAGTTTCCAAATATATGGATGATATAAAATGGGGTATGTTAGTGTAAGAGTTGCCCAGAATCTCTTCTTCCCTTCATAAGCAACCACATCCAAGAAACATTAGATCTAACCAAAATGATCTTACTATTGCATGATTTGGAAAGTTTGCAGAAAGGCCTTCTGGGGGTAAAAATCAGCAATGGCTTTCTGAACAAATAGAATTTTAGATAGTTTTGTTAAAAAAACAAAAATGTAAATCCAGGTAAAGATTAAGAATCACCTGTGGTGGCGCACGCCTGTAATCCAAGCAACTTGGGAGGCTGAGTCAGGAGGATCACGAGTTCAAAGCCAGTCTCAGCAACTTAGCGAGGCCCTTAGCAACTCAGTGAGACCGTCTCTAAATAAAATACAAAATAGGGCTGGGGATGTGGCTCTCAGTGGCCGAGTGTCCCTGAGTTCAATCCCTGGTTCCAAAAAGAATCACCCTCCCTTATCATAGACAGACATTTCTCTCAAACCCAATCTCCCGGGGGCTTGATGCCAATCTCTAGACACTGAGGTGCATCTCAAAAGTTGTTCTCTCAGCAGAGATGATGACTCTCTCTTGCCCTGGACTGATGAGGCCATAAGTGATCATTTGGGAGACACAGTATCAGCAAACACAGCAGGGGAGTAAGCCAACTGGCCAACATGAAGATTAAAACTGACCTGAAGACACAGCAACCAAACTCTCAGCAGAAACTGGCTATTTCTGCAAACAGGTAGGAATCTTTTCACTTCTATCCTTATGTAACCAAAACATTTATACCAATGAAAATAAACTGCTCAATAGTTTTGCAGTTCAACAAAGCAGCAAAAGTTTGAGAGAATGTATCCATAACTGCTTCTTTATGTTAAAGAAGGCTGCTTGCAACTCATGCAATAATTATTTGGTATTAAGATAGCTACAAGATTTATTTAGCATTTAACTAACATGAATATATGTAAAGGAATTTAGATTACAATATGTCCCTAATAACTAACTCAAAATGAAAGTAATATACAAATAGAGGCTAATATAAATTTTATGCTTCTATAGATTAATAAATAATATTTGATGTATCATCCTTCGGTGAACACAGACTAAAAAAGGATTGCATGATCAATTTAGATTCTAAACATTGTACAATGGAAAATAGATGAAGCAATTAAGGACCCTTAAAGAATTTAGTTCAGTTGAACCTTTAAGATTTGAATTAGATTAAATTATATCAATTACTTGAGAAATGTGTACATTTTCAGTGAGCATATTGTTTAAAAACTGACCTAATTTACTAATGCAAGAACAAAAGGCTTTTCATCTCTCCTTTTCCACAGAGGTTTTTTTTTTTTTTAATAGTTCTCAGGGTTTTTTTACTCAGTACTATAATACAGTTTTACATTTCCTGTTTTATCTGCTGAAGCAATGATAACTCAGTAGCTATTGTCCAGGTCGATTTTCATTTCACCCAGACCATAGTTTCATACAAAGTAAATTTCCTAACTTCAGAGAACTTAACAACTGCTCCTAATGAGAAACTCTTTAGGCAATGCTAAGAAAAAAAGAAAAAAAAAACAAAACAATGAAAGAAATTCTGTTCAAGTACAGTATGAATAACTCCTTACTAAATAGCTTTTCTCACCAACTCCAGTGCATTAGTATGTTCCATGAATATCTTTATATCACCATATATTTTGAAATAAAAAAATATATAACTATACCATCTTAAGTTGGTGACTATTTTACTTTTCATTTGTTTCAATTGTTTCACATCTAAAGTCTGTGATACTACAATCCCCTCCAAAAGACTTAAATAGTATTAAAACATTACTTTCAATTTAAAGGGCAAAATATCTGGAAAATTAAGGTCACAATGTTAGAGAGTTTAATGGAGTATGGATTTCTGCTTGAAGTACTTCAACCAGAAACCTCAGCAATCTTAAATCTGCCTTTCCTGGATATAATAAGTTTTAAAGCTTTGAATGAATTTTCAGAATATGTTTCATATCTCTCATAACTTCAGAAAAAGATGCATCAGAGAAACAAAGAGAATAGTCTCTATAATAATAGAATTTGTATGCAGTATCAATAAGTTACAGAGCCTTTAAAACAAAAGATGAATAGAATCATTCTTAAAGGAGGAAAAATAACAAGTATTCAAAGCTTTCTTAAAGAATTTGTCCTTAGATAACAAAGCACTTTTCAAAGGATCAAGAAATAGTAGGTTCTTTGATTCAAGATGTCATAAATGTTACAGAATTGTGATTAAATCAACTATTATTCTTAAAATCTGAGATTTTTATTCCAGTATGTCTATGGTAAATATGGCTACATTCATATGCCTTTATAAAACCAAAGTCACTTTTCAGATAGGGCACTATCCAGGAAATATTGACAGACCAAATCACATGGAACATGTACAAATTCGAAACAGGCAAACAGTGCAAAATACATTTCAAAATGTTTGTCATCTAAAATAGCACTTCACAATCAGAGGTGATTTTGCCTACCAGGGGACAATTGGCAATGTCTGGGGTCATTTTTTAGTTGTCACAACTGGGGGAGTACTACTGGCATGTAGAGGATTAAAAATCAAGGATGCTGCTAAATACCTTCAATGCACAGGACAGCCTCACAACAAAAAATTATTCAGCTCAAAATTAGACAGACGAAGGTTGAGAAGCTTGACCTAAAATAATAGGAAGCACGTGATCAAGTATGCTTGAACAATGAACAAATGTTTGCTGAATTAATGAATTTTAATAAAAATATGTAGTTTTTACTTTTTGTAGCTTCTTTTTAAAAATAACTTTTATTTATTTATTTATTTATTTATTTATTTATTGGGTGCTGAGGATCAAACCCAGTGCCTCACATGTGCTAAGGCAAGCACTCTACCACTGAGCCACAACCCCAGCCCCTATAACTTCTTATTATAAGTCAAGACCTGTAGTAAAGTGGAACGCGAGCGGCCTGTGGGAGTAAGGAGGGTGAGGGCACGGCATAAACAGACCACGACGCTGGGAGCCGGTTCTTATAGACAGAAACTCAAATTTAATGCAGAACCACAAAGCTTATACAGTACCCCATAGCCAATCATAGCCAACTTTTAAGCTCTCTTGATTCTCTCCTGCTAGGCTCCTGATCATACCATATAAGGGAAGAGGAAGTGCCTGGGCTCTGGGTGCTCACAGAGAGCATAATTCACAGCACAGGTTTGTCTATGCTTCTGAGAGGATCAGGTCTGCTTGTTCCATAATTATGCTTCTTCCTGTAATGCAAACCACATTGCCTCAGGTATTCCGACAAAAACCAAATAATTAAAAATGAAATCCTCTTTAGAAATACTCATTATACGTCAGGCATGGTAGCACATGCCTGTAATCCTAGGTACTCAGGAGGCTGAAGCAGGAGAATCACAAGTTGGAGGCCAGCCTCAGCAACTTAGCAAGACCCTGTTTCAAAAAGAAGTTTTAAAAATGATGGAGATGTAGCTCATTGGTAGAGCATCCCAGGTTCAATCCCTAGTACTGAAAAAAACTTTTTTAAACCTTCATTGTATAAACAAAACAATGCATTAAGAAAAGTTAAAAGGCCCATGTAGCGTCTTTACATTTTTTTAAGTAGCAAACCACAATTTCTAGTTCAAACAATCTTAAAGGCATTTTTAAAACCTCTGGCATCCCCAATTTAATCTAATATAAAAACTGTCCGCAGAATGGAAATCAGATTTTTTTACCTTTTCATCCCAATATACATTTATCCCTATTACCTAGTTAGTAGATTGATTTTAGTAACAAATAACTGGAATTATGATTCTCTCAAAAGAATTATGGGTAATTTTTGTGTTCATAGCTTTTTAAATTTTTTCAATTTTTGCTATGTGCATAATAATTTGATAAGAAACCTGAATGATGCATTCAAAGAAAAGATGGCTCTTATAATTCATATATATTCATTAATTTATATAAACTAAAATTTTTGCAGGGTTAAATTTTAAGGACACTAGAGTTAATCATAAAGATATGGAATTCCTAAATGATTCCCTTTTAAAGAACTCACTTTATTGTAAGGGGAAAACTGAACATAATTGAGAGAGACTTACAAAGAAATGCTTCTAGCCAAAAATAATAATGTTAAATGAATTACAAATACTAAATCAATCATAAATGTTCACACATTATTCTGCTACTGCACTTTGTTTTAGATGTCCTTGGAGATAAATGTTGCCATGAGAAAGATATCGTTGCCATGTATATTTAAATATTACTGAGATGTTATTCCAATAAGAAACATGCTAAGAATTGCATCAGCTGAAGCCATGACCTGGTCCTACCTATCTCTTTTAAATTGAAGAGCAATCTAAAAGCAGTTCAAACATTTATTCAGACAGAAGTGAAGGGCACAACTTCTCAAAGGGAAATGGTTTTTAATAAAAACTTATAAATAGGAAGTTGTCTATCAGAAGTATAAGTCCAAATGAACCAATGAATAAGGAAATTCTATGTGGGATTATTTCAAGCTCATCTGAAGCTACATGCACTTGGAAAACCCAAAACAATCAAAAAAGTACATTACCTCGACATGCTTTCAAATCTATTTCTCCCCACTGGGAATCAACAACCAGAGAGGGTGCTGATTGGTTCTTTTCATTCATTTTTACAGCTAAATGAGCATGCAAACCCTCAAAAGAGAGGCAAAAATGGAAATGACAGCACCATTTATGAATCCAAAATAATCTCTCTAAATCATTGTCACTGAAATGAGCAAAAGACATAAATATCCCAATCAAGAAGGAGCCCTTTTTAAGAAAATATGAATTTAGGATCATTAAGTTTACAAAGGATTTATAGACATATCAGTTCCCTGATGTGTTCATTTAAAAATCACTACTTTTTAAGGACAATTAGTCACTAACAATTAACTTATAAATTCTTTCTTAACAATTTTTTATTGAGAGCCTACTACATGCAAGGGACTATGTTAAGACATAGCAAGAGAACGTGAGGCCATCACAGGCTTTGGCCTCAAGAGGCATGTTAATCTAGTTAGGAGGATAAAACCTGCCTAGAAATAACTTCAAAACAAGAAGGGAGACAAATAGCTAATACAATCTGGAGGAGAGGAAAAAACACCAGAGGTATCACACTCCCTGACTGCAAAATATATTGTAAAGCTACTATAACCAAAATAGCATAGTACTGCCGGGCACGGTGGCACATGCCTGTAATCCCAGCACTTGGGAGGCTGAGACAGGAGGATCAAGAGTTCAAAGCCAAGTACTCAAAAATCTTTACACCAAGAACACTAATAACCCAATCAATAAATGGGCCAAGGAAATGAACAGACACTTTACAGAGGAAGATCTACAAGCAATCAACAGATTTATGAAAAAATGTTCGACATCACTCGTTATAAAAGAAATGCAAATCAAAACCACCTTAAGATTTCATCTTACCCCAGTTAGAATGTCTTTTATTAAGAACACAGGAAACAACAGGTGTTGGCGAGAATGTGGGGAAAAGGGTACATTCATACA
>JAJEJO010000570.1:324446-362454 GCA_020662805.1 Glaucomys volans | reverse complement strand
GAGATCAGCCAATCCCAAAAATCCAAAGGCCAAATGGTCTCACTGATAAACGAATGATGATGCATAATACAGGGGGGAAGGGTGGCAAGAAGGGAGGAAGGATAGATAGCATGGAGGGAAGGGAGGGGTGGGGTCGGGTGGGGGGGTAAAAATAATAACAGAAATTGTGACAATACCATTGCCCTGTGTACATGCATGAACACACAGATGGTGTGACTCTACTTTGTGTACAACCAGTGAAACAAGAGCTGTACTCCATTTGTGTTCAATGAATCATAAGTAAATAAAATTAAAAAAAAGAACAATAAATATTGTAACAACATTTTTTTCTGGAAAAAAAAAAGGGTTCAAAACCAGCCTCAGCAACTTTGCGAGGCCCTAAGTAACTCAGTGAGACCCTGTCTCTAAATAAAATACAAAATAGGGCTGGGGAGTGGCTCAGTGGCCAAATGTCCCTGAGTTCAATCCCTAGTTCCAAAAAAAAAACAAAAACAAAAACAAAAAAAAATAGCATAGTACTGACATAAGAACAATATTGACCAATGGAAGGGATAAAAAGGTCAGAAATAAACCCACACATGTAAGGCCAACCAATTTTCAACAACGGTGCTAAGAAAATACAATGGGGAAAAGAAAGCCTATATCATAAGCAGTGCTAGGGAAACTGGATATCAGCTTGCAGAAAAATGAAATTGGATACTTATCTATATAAAAATCAACTCAAAATGGATTAGAGATTTAAGTATAAGACATGAAACTGTAAACTTACTTGAAGAAAACGGGGAATCCCCATCACACTCTTCTGGTTTTTTTTTTTTTTTTTAATATAACCCTGAAAGTATAGACAATAAAAGTAAAAATGGACAACTGGGGTTGCACCAAACTAAACAGCTTCTACACAGCAAAAGAAACAAATAAGCAAAGAGACACAGTGGGTGCAGGCAATGGAATTTGCAAACCAGAGTGCGGAAAATATTTGCAAACCACACATCTGATAATGGGTTAATATCCAAAATATAAAAAGAATTCTAACAGGTCTGTATCAAGAAAACAACCCAGTTTTTAAATGGGTAAAGGACCTGAACAGACATTTCTCAAAAGAAAACATAAATGGCCAACCAATTCATGAAAAAAAAAATGTTTACCATCACTAATAATCACAGAAGTGTGAATTAAGACCACAGTGAGTTATCACCTCAACCTGCCAAAATAGCTATTACCCAAAATGATTAAAGATAAATGTTGGCAAGGATATGGAGAAAAGGGAACCCTGTGAACTATTGGTGGGGGTGTATATTAGGACAGTCACTATGGCAAACACTGTGAAGGAGTGATCCCTCCTGGGTATTTCCAAAGGAACTGAAGTCAATGTCAAAGGGATATCTGAACTTCCATGTTCACTGCAGCCAAGATAAATAGCCTATGTGCCCTTCAACAAACAGATGGATTTTTAAAAAATGTGGTATGCAGACAGTCCCCAAAACAACATGGTTCAACCTGTGATTTTTCAACTTTACAGTGATATGAAAATGATACACATTCAGCAGAAACCATACTTCAGATTTTGAATTTTGATATTTTCCCAGATAAATAAATATTCTCTCTTCATGCCTGGCAGAAGCACGCACAGCTTCCAGTCAGCCATGCAATAATAAGGGTACAATAAATACTCTACAGTGCACTGTGTTGCCCATGTTTTTTGGCAATCCTTTTTTTTTTTTTTTTTTAACAAAATAGGCTTTGTGTTAAATGATTTTGCCCAGTACAGGTTAATATAAGTGATCTGAGCAGCACTCAGGTTGAGCTATTATGTTCTACAGTTTAGGTGTATTAAATGCATTTTAAACCCGTAATATTTTCAACTTCCATCCTAATCAAGGAAAAAAATACACACACACAAATGGAATACTATTCAGCCTTTAAAAGGAATGAAATTATGTCATTTGCAACGACATAAATATACCAGGAAGACATTATGCTTAGTGAAAGAGCAAGGTACAGAAAGATTAAAAACTCCATGATCTCACTAACAAACTCAACCTCACAGAAGTAGAAAGTAAAATGATGGTTACCAGAGGCTGGGGAATGGGGTAAGGGAAGAGGGAAGGAATTGGATCTTAGCTGTTGGTCAAAGTGTATTAAGTCTATAGACAAGAGGAATAAGTTTAGAGATCTATTGCAAAGCAGGGTGACTATAAATCAACAATAACGCATATTTCAAAATAACTAAAAGAGTACATTTCAAATGTCTCACCACAAAAAAATAATAAATAAGTGAAGTGATGGATATATTAGTCTTAATTAATCATTCCACATTATAGTATGTGTATCAAACATCACATTGTATCATAGATATATATATATAATTATGATCTGTCAATTAAAATATATTAGAAAAAGAAGACAGAAGTACCTAAAAAACAATAAAAATAAAATGTTATAATAAGTCAAAAGAGATATGCAGAAGCTAGTCTAAAATAAGGGGAAAGGAGAAAAGAAAAAGAAATGGAAGCACAGAGACTCCATCAAAATACAAGAAAGATCAGGGGAGTAGAAGGAGGGGATTGAGGGGAGAGATAAAGAATGGGATAAGAGGAAAACAGTGGAATGAATCTGACCTAACTTTCCTATATACATATATAAATATACTACTGAGAATCTTGCCATTCTGTATATTTGTAAGAAACTAAAAAAATGTAAGTAAATAGAAGAAAGATCAGTAAAGGAAAAGGAAACAGGGAGGGAGGAGGGGGAGGGGAAAGGGAAGTACTGGGGACTAAATCAGAGCAATTGTATTCCATATATTTATAATTATGTAAAAATGAATCCTAATGTTATATATAGCTAATGTGAACCAATAAAAAATGAAAAAAAATGAAGAAGTCAAAAGAAGAAGTGACATCCAGCTGGGGTGATCAGCGAAAACACGAGATCAAATGGTAACTACTGAGATGGGCCTGGACGTATATACAGAATTTGAACATTCAGAGAAGGAAGTAAACAAATTGGAAAAGAAGAAAATTTGAGCAAAAAAGGGCATATGAGAAAGCACCCATGCTTATCCAGAAGTTCTGTTAACAGAGAACACTGCAGAGCAGAGAAATTAAAGTTGAAGTAGGACATTTGAGACCAGGGCCAAGTTGGGAGGCTGAAAAGACCTGACCATGAGATTGAAAACTCTGGATTTTATTGGGTAATTGGGAAGCTGGTAAAGATTTCTAAGCAGAAAAAGCATCATCAAAATTGTGCTTTAGAAAGATCAATCTAGCAGTAATTGAAGTAACTGAACATCAATCAAATGCAGATGATATAGCACAGTGAATATAATGTAAGCCTGCAGGAATTCAGGATTTCATTTATAAAAATGTAATTTATATGCATCTTTTCAGTAACACAGCTCTATAAACCGTCTTGCTCATAGACTAGTACCTAATTATATAAGCATCTAAAAAGGTCATAAGTACCATAAAATGATATCACAAAACCTCTCGCCTCTGCCTGGAAATCCTTCCACCCCCTTTCCCTTCCGGTAAACTCCTTACCCTGTAGGTCTCAGTTAAAATGTCACTTCCTCAGAAAGGCCTTTTTTAATCACTTATACAAATTGAGTCCCCTGTTTTTCATTTTCGAAGGAACTTTTACTTTTTCTTCATAGGACTTATCACAATTTATAATTAGATATTTTGGTTACTAATTAAAGTCTATCTCCCCCAGTAGATTGTGAGAGGAAGATCTGTATTTTTGCTCATCACTGCATTCTTCATAGCCTAAAATGGTATCACATCGGTAGGCACTTAGCAAACATTTGTTCTATTAAGACTGAATGAATAAAGAAGAGTTAAACAGATTTTTAAGGTCACCACTGTAATGTTCCTCTTTGCTAAATATATTATTGGCTAAGATACTTTATTTCAAAGAAAAAAGTAAAATAAATCTTAAATTTCAACTTAAACTCCTATGTGTCAATATTAGAATAAGTCTGCATTTCTACAAAGAAAACCCTAGAGCAAGTATTTAAGTCAAAATATACATCCCTATCTCCCATATTTTTACAGAAATAATTCACAATACAACTACTAAGTGAAGTGGAATAAGGAACAGAATATGAGTAGAAGGTAAGCATTGTAAGTTAGATATAAAGAGTATAGACCCCTTAATCCACCTATATCATGCCAAAACCTCAAAAAAGAATTTCAACAATTAATATGAAAGATTTTATTTAACCTCAATCATCACTGACAAAGGCAAAAAAAAAATCTCCTCACAGAAAGATAACTAAGTTTTTTCATAAATAGTTCATTTCCAAATAATAAATGAATTGGTTTCAAACACATGCTATTTGTACCTATGTACTTTACACCACCAATTTCGTGCAAGGCTTTCTTCATAAAATAGTAAATACTAGAAATGAAAATAATTAGATATATGATTAATCTTAAGTCAAAAAAGTCTAGAGAAGTCCAAAGGATTTCAACATGAAGCATTTGAGACCTTATTCCAAAACGCAGTCCTTCACAAAACTGTAATTTCGAAAAATCACTCCTATGCATTAGTACACATGAACTTGGAAGGCTGAACCAACTGCCAGTAAGGGACTAGAGAAGTTGGTATAAAATTGGAAATGCTGAGCAAAATTGGTACATTGGAGTACCTGCACAAAAGGAAAATTATGATTTCCATCATAAATTCAAAAGCATTTGTGCAATAAGATTCTGCAAATCAGATGGGCTACAGAAAATTAAAAGGAAAAAAGACCAGCATAAATTTTTTTCAAGGAGGTACACTCAGTTTTGCTATAAGCAGACATTTGGTTCCTAAAAATCATCATATTATGCAAAAATCACATAAAGCATAGAATTAATGGGAGAAATGTAGTTAGGGACACAGACCTTTGTCACTGACACACACATACACACACACGCACACACACACACACACACACACACACACACACACTGGAATCTAATAAAACTAGTAGCACAATTTCACACATTAAATATTAGAGAGGTCAGGAAATTAAATGGTTAGGAAAACATAAATACAGCACCCTACCTTGAAAAAGATCTGAAGTTTGCTTTCATGGGCCCGTGAGCTAACAGTGAAGTGGGAAGGAAGGTTATCTGAAATCAGAGGGAAAGCTTACACCAGAAGAGAGTGGGTATGGCTCATAACATGCAGTAAACTAAGGAACTGGGAGTGTGCCTGTGCCCCTTTTGTTCCTCAATGGCTGGGTTCCACTGAACACAGTGTTCTGTGTTTACCTGGTGTTTCTTGCTGACAAAGTTGTGCATAAGCAATGTCTCAAGTTCAGCGGAATTACAAGGTTTTGAAGAGTCACAGACTCTTTAATAGAAAAAAGTCACAATTTCTAAATAGATGTGTATAAAACTATAAGGTCAAACTCTAGAAAAAGCTGGGGCCTGCTTGGCTCCATGGAAGTACAGTCTTCTTCATAAAATCATTGCCTTTACAACTTTAAGTACATAGTGACATAAGATATAAACAGCACTGGTAAAAATACAGCATTTGATCAAATCTAGCCTTTGCTTAGGAATACCTGGTCTACTTTTCCTGTCATTATTATCATTGTTATTAACACACCTTCTCACACATTGCCAACACCTTCATCAGTAGCCACTATTATGATAACCCAAGCACAAAGCCAACAAAACACAGCACAGCCAAGTTCACAAACCTTAGCAATAGCATTTTTTCCTGCCCTTGGTGATAGTTTCTAGGCTGGTATCACAACAGTGATCATGTAGTGAGAATACTGTTAACTGCTCACTAATAGATCTCATTTCATCTGATTTTAATTAGGAAAATCCAACCTCTAGGAGAAATGTCTGAACCTCTATTTACCTATTTATCACATTTACCAGCATGATCTGTGTTCCATAAGTGTCAAGAGCTCTCATTTCAGGTTCTCCCCTAATTTTTGTTGACCAAATATTGGCTGAACTTGTTTTTCTGTTTACCCAAAATAATTTTATTCCCAAAATATTAAATTCCATTTTCAAAATCAACAGTCACTCCAACTGAAATATTTTGTTGTTTTTTATTACTATAAAATTAGAAGATAATTGCTATAATGGAAGAGTCCAGTGCATATCAAATGAAAACAGAAGTCCATATATAGCATCTTCATTCTCTTCCCCACTTCAGAAAACCACTACTTTCAATGATCCTTGGATAACATTCTAGAAATTTTCTATGCATTTATAAAAGTATAAATTACATATTATTATTTTTTATTTTTATTCTTTTGGTACTGGGGATTGAACCCAGGGGCACTCCACCACTGAGCCATATCCCCAGCCCTATTTTGTATTCTATTTAGAGACAGGGTCTCACTGAGTTGCTTAGGGCCTCGCTGAGTTGCTGAGGCTGGCTTTGAACTTGCGATTCTGCCTCAGCCTTCTAAGTGCTGGCATTACAGGCATGCGCCACCGCGCCCGGCACATATTATTTTAGTAAGCAAATTAATACTATATCTATTCTCATGCAAGTTACTTTTTTTTTCCTAAATGTTACAGCCTGATCATTTTACTATTATCAGTATATCATTGTCCCTCAGCACCCACAGAGGGTTGGTTACAGAATCCCCTGCCCTCCTCTTTGGATGCTCAAGGTCCTTAAAGAAAATGGTGTAGTATTTACATCAACCTACACATATCCTTCCATATACTTTAAAATTATTTCTAAATTATTTATACCTAATATGATGTAAATGCTATGCAAATGGTTGTTACATTGTGTTATTTAGGGAATGATAATAAGGAAAAAAGAGTCTATGCATGTTCAGTACAAATGCAATTTTTTCTTGAATATTTTCTGTTCATACTTAGTTGAACCTACAGAAATGGAGGGTCAACTGTATATATTCATATATCCTTTGTGTTTTCATAACTATATAGTATTCCAAGGCATATAAATACTCCAAGTTCATAGTAATAGTCATGTAAAGTGCTCTCAATTTGTTTCTATTATAAATAATACTATAAGCAACCTCCTTTTACCTATATCTTTGTTCACTAAGATGAATATATTTGTAGAATCTATTCTTAGGATCTATTCTTAGCATTGTAAAGATGTGAGCCTTGGGCTGGGGATATAGTTCAGTTGGTAGAGTGCCTGCCTCGCAAGCACAAAGCCCTGGGTTCAATCCCCAGCACCACAAAAAAAAAAAAAAAAAAAGATGTGAGCCTTTACAATTTTGATAAGTGCTAAATTACCCTCAAGAAAGGATACAAGAGTATCTATTTCATCATATCCTATCATTAGATATTTTCAAGCTTTTTCATCCTTGTCAAACTAGTAAATGAAAAACAGCACTTCAATTTCTACCTCTGTCATTATAATGAGACTAAATATTCAATTTTCTATTATTTTTATTTTTCTGTAAAATATTTGTTCATATTGATTCTTTCTCATCTTTTCTTGTTGACTTACCAGTGATCCCTGAATATTAATGATATTGTTCCTGCTTCTGTCAAATATGTTGGAACTACTCTTCCACACTTGGGAATTTGATCATTGATTCTTATCATGGTGCTTTTGCCATGCTGCTTTTGGTTTTTATAAAGGCAAATTATTCACCTTTTTCTTTATGTTCATTGGGTTTGGAATTATACTTAGAAGGCCTTCTCTGTCCCAAGATTATAGAACTACCTTCCCATGTTTTCTCCTTAAGATTATAATAGTAAGAAATAGGTAATTTTATTGAGCAGTTACTCTGGGTCAGTTCTCAGCACCTCCCACACATGATTGCATTTAATCCTCAATAACCCTAGTAGGTGGGTAGATGTCATCTCCACGATACAGATGGAAGTTCTATAACTACACATGAGATTTAAACTTACCTGAGGTTGCACAGCCTGGTATGCGGCAGTGCCAAAACTCCCCCTCAAAGCAGCAAACTCATCAACCTCAAGCTACATCTACTGATTCTCTCTCCACTAAAATAAATGAGGAGGTCACACACATAACATATCTCTACCTGGTCTATTTCCCCCCATTTTATATTCTGTTACATCACTCCTTATTCATTATTAATTTTAGAGCCTTTATGTTTTCTTCTATTTTCTATTTCTTCTATTTTCCTATTATTCACAGATATTTTGCATTCTAATGCAAAATATATTAGTTATATTTAAAGAGACCCATATGCCCTGCCAATCCTTTCATCTCTTTGCTCCTCCACTCCCAAGTTTTCTTTATGACTTACATGATTCATTTTATTGATGAGGCAATTTTTCAGGGAGTAGGTCTTTGAATGCTTAAGAATATTGTTTGTTACTTCTATGCATAAAAAGAACAACTTGATTAGATATCAGCCCTGTGGGTTACACTAATCCCTGCCTACATACATCCCCATAAAAACACCCAGAAATATTACTCCACTGTCTCCTGGCTTTGGCTCTTACCATCATGTATGAGGCCCATCTGAGTTGTTCCCTTTGGATGACTTGCTTTTTCTGCCTGGATGCCTATAGGACTTTTTTTTTAATCTTGAAATGCAACTAACTTTTCTGCTTTATGCTTACTTGGAATTGATTATCCCATTCTAGTATTTCTAGAACTCTTTCCTTTTGATCTATAGAATACTAGCTTCTTTAATCTCAGAAGTTTTCTTCTCCATTATATATCTGAAATTTTTACGTCCATTTGTTCTGATCTCTTTATCAGGCACATCATAACACATATGTTGGATCTTCTCTGCCTGCCTTTACCTATATTATATTAGATAGAACTCTTAAGTTGCAAGCTTATGGCAGAAGCCTAACTTAAACTAGCTTAAAGGAATTTATTAGAAAGACACTGGAATACATCCTATAACTGTATATAAATGTATAAAAAGCAACTGCGCCCAGGTGTAACAAAAACCACATATTTGAAAAACACCAGCACTGATTATCTTAAGTAAGAGTATTTATCTCTTGTTTCATTTCTGCATCTGTGTTGGCTTAGATCTATCACAGACCAACTTCCTCCACGAGGCATGGGGCATGAGTTACTAACCACTCTAAAGCCTCACATCCCATGATTCTCACCACCTTGCTTTCCTTAATTCCAATTTTTTTAAAATTCTATATTGTTCCTTCAATTTCTTTGAATGGATATAGATGCATATTTCCAGAATTTCTGTTTCTCAAAATAATTTTTAATCTGAGAACATATACTTCCTCAGCACGTTTAGAATAAAAACAGCTTAGCCAAATTTGGTTTGCTAATTTATTACACTTTCATTTCTTTTCATTTTATTCTGGTCAAGTTCTGCAAAGTTCATTATCATCTCTTCTTTCTTCTTCACTTCACTGAAGGTTAGAAATTAAGTATAAAAAGATACTATCTTCCTTAGCTTCACATCTCTTTTTCTCTGTAAACAGACAGATAGATAGCTAGATAGATAATAGATAGATATGAATATATAGAGATGTAGCATACAAATATAGCACTGGCTTCATTGGGTATTTTCTAGTTTTTTTCATGGCCTGCCCATCTCTTAAACCGATAGGATAAGACAGTCGGAAGCCTCTCATTTACTTTCAGTGAAATTTGCACTGTTTACAATCTAAAGATCTACATATCAGCTTTTGGCATCCTCCTTTATTTGATACATATTTTACCACAGTCCTTAAATATCAGTGCATAACTTGGAACTGAGCCATTTCCCAGTTGTATGGATTTTTTCTTTGATTTTCATTTTTTGTTGATTTTGAATTAGTTCCACAGTGGAGAAAATGGTTAATGTTTTTAATTTTCTTAATATCTTCTGAATTCTTAGAAGTAACAGTTACTACTGAAATTCCACTTTGGAAAACTCACTCACTCATCAAATATGCATGGCATGTAAACTGTGCATAAGACATTTTGAAGAAGACTGAGATACCACAATGGACAAGATGTGGTTCTTACCCTCTGAGAGTTTATGTTATAGTAGGGAATACAGGCTAGATTTATAAACAAATAATCACAAAGACAACATATGTAAGAAGGTAGTTGTTTAAGCAGAGAGTACCCAAGAGGGAGAATATAAATTATTTTAATAGAGAATCCCTGAGTTGCTTCTCAGTTCAAGGAGAAGGAAAAAAGTCTCCTTGAAACTCACATTCTTTATTTTGTAAAAAGTCACTTAAATTGCCTCCCTTAGTGACAGACTCAAAATGAGTAAGCACCCTGTATCTGAGAATGTTCCTTGGGATTCACAGTGAGGGAACTCCGTTAAGATAAACCTTATATAGCCCTGACCAAAGTCTTCTGGCAAGAGGGGATCTTAATGGCACAAAAAGAGTACTTACCAGGCAGGAACTGCCTATATTGGTGACTCAAGCTCAACCTAGACCAAGGAGTCATGAGAAAAGGTGATACTAGCTCAGCCTGAAACTACCATGATACAAGATAATCTTTGGGAACAAGTACTCTCAAGTATACGAATGCAAATCTGTACATATATAAATGCAAAATATATTCTGTGACTTGGGCAGGTCATCACAAATAAAGTGGATAATTTGTCCCTTTGGGCTGTGCAGGACCACTCCTCAGCAGCAGCAGTCTTTATCAGCAACAGTTTCATTGTACTTACCAGATCTCTATTCACTCTCCACATGGTACATGGAACTAACCCTCTTCTGGAATCCCCAGGTTCTTAGCCAATACAGAAAGTGAAAGGAGAGTCCTCGGGAGAGAGATACTGAACTTGCTGGCAATAAAAACTTGTAGAAAGTAATGCAATTAACTTGATAATTAAAAGAGATATGATTACATTGGAATTTCCCAGAAAGAGTGAATAAGCAGAGATGTGAAGGACAATGGTTAACTAGAAAGGGATAGAAAGCATTTTGAAGAAAGGATCCAGGAAGGCACTCAGCAGATTTGAGGAAATTAAGAGTCCACATCTGGACTATGAAGAAGGGCTATAATGTTTTCAGCCAAAGACAGTGAGGCTGGCAAGGGGCTATGGGAAAGAATTGAGGTTCTATCCTAAGAGCAATGCAAAGTAGTAAACAAATGCTAAATAAAAGAGTAGTATGATCAGATTTGTATTTATTAATATGACTTTAGCTGCAGGATATAAAAAAATGACTAGCTTCAGGATGTAAATGAGTTAGGGTAGAAACTAGTAGGAAGGCCAAATGGAAAGCTATTTGAGGAAGACTGGGTGCAGATGGAAGTGGTTTTATAGGTTTGCTTGTAGGGAACTCAGGAAATTCCTATTAAATGGCTTCCTTTCCTATGAAATAGCAAGTTGGAAAAAGAGAGACAGACAGACAGGCTTTGGGCATTGATGTATTAAAAACA
This sequence comes from Glaucomys volans, assembly GCA_020662805.1. Classification (NCBI taxonomy): domain Eukaryota; kingdom Metazoa; phylum Chordata; class Mammalia; order Rodentia; family Sciuridae; genus Glaucomys; species Glaucomys volans. The sequence continues at coordinate 351,153 of JAJEJO010000570.1, read as the reverse complement.
GAGAAAAGTAAATTTAATCCCAAAATCCCCATGGAAGGAAGCAGGCACCTGGTCTTACAGAACTCTGCTGTGCCTTCTCTGCTAAGAAGGGACTTCTGGCACTTGTGGATCCAGGGTACACTGTACTGATAGGTTAAGAATTCTGTATTATTTTGTCAAAATCAATCAAAGTTTTATCCAAGAGATTTAAAGCTATATAAAGAGAAGAACTTTCCATTTGCTTGCCCTTGTACAGCATGTGGATGTACTCTTCCTAAGTATCACCTTCAAGCAACTTCAGGAGAAAAAAAAGTGAAGGAACTTGGGAAATACTTTTTGCATTGACCATAGATAGACCTTGGCTTAACCACAAAAGAGTGGGCCTTATTAAAAGCATTCTCAGCTGATAGACCTTTCACCATTAACCAGTCACTTGGGTCAAAAAACAAAAGATAAATGCTATTCCCCAGGTCTAGTGCTATCATCAACATGGAAGAAATGATGAAAGTCCTAGATTATAGGGGAAATTCAGCAATGGGTGCCTTTGGGAGAAGAAAGCTGACATTCTGTCCTCATCCCTTCAAAAACATATCCTAAGCAGAAAGAGATCCAGGATCAAAGCTATCTTTAAAGGACTAAAAGGTCTCAGAAGCACTGCTGCCTGCAGGTGTAAAAATAAAGTGACAAAAGTATACTGACAGACCAAATTAGTGATCCCTAAACTTCCTTTTAGGTTGGCCCACTACTCTTCCTATTAAGACTCTGGAAAGTCCTTGAGAGGGCACCTCCAGGAGTATAAACCATGCCAACAGAGAGAACACCTAGTAAGATAATTAGTGGATTTTAGGAGAGTGGAAAAAAACAACAAAGTAGTGAGAAGTACAAAAAAGAGATTCACCACTATCTAATCAGTGCCACATGGAGAACATGGGTCTCCATTGTGATTTGTAGGCAAAGGTTAAAAAACTTCACATTTTTAACAAAAATAGTCCCACTTCCACATCCTAGAAGTTATAACCCTATGCTTTTGTTGTAATTGGGGTTTACCTTTGGGGTTAATTTCACATTGGACATCAACTTATGGCCATCCCTACCCTGCAGGGGCATAAAACTGGGGCAAAGAACAAATATATTCTGCCTCAGGAAGCAATTTCATAAAGCCCTGAGTTCAAATCTCAGTCATTTGCAAGTTGAATGGCCCCAGACAAGTCACTGAAACTCTTTGAGCCTCAGTCATCTTGTCTATACAAAGAGATTAGAACCTACCTTTCAAGGGTAGTAGAAAATGTGATAATGCATTAAAGCTCTTAACATAGTTACCTGTGTACCTGGTACATAGTAAGTACACAATAAGGGATACGGGATAAGTTCTATTAAAAATCATTCACTCTTACTTTCAGTGTTCATTGCTTTCTGCGGTCTTTGAAGATTTCTCAGATCTTAAAGGCAACTCGCTTACTCAGAATACCACTATTCTGTCTGCTCTTGCCTATCTCTATCTAAAAGACCCCCTCAATCCTCACTCTACCAGTGATCCCCTAGATTTAATTTATTACCTATGGAGACCTACAAACTGTGCTTAGCCACCCTTCCTGTGTAACTTCCTTCCTATCTTGGCCTCTTCTGCAGGGTGCCATTCACTGACAGTGTGACAAATCTGAAGTCAAGTCAGATTGTTTCAGTTCATGTGAAGGCTGCCTAAAAGGCTTTATTTAACCTACAGTAGCCAGAACCATTACTAATGTACAACTAACATCGTTGGCCAACTGATTAATTGCTCTGTACTCAGGATCATGCTCTATACTCATTTCCAAATAACTATATTTAATTTGTCCCAAATAAGGCTCTCCTTTTCTACGAGCACAGAAGTTACCTCAAAATTGTTGCTTCTAAAAGACTCAGTTTCAGCATCTTAATTCAATACAATGTTATTTTAAAATTTAAGTGCTGAGAAATAAGACTTTCTAGGTTAGTTTTAAGAAAAAAAAAAACATTTTTTTTTTTTTTTTTGCACTGGGGATTGAACCCAGGGGCACTCCACCACTGAGCCACATCCCTAGCCCTATTTTGTATTTTATTTAGAGACAGGGTCTCACTGAGTTGCTTAGGGCCTCGTTAAGTTGCTGAGGCTGGCTTTGAACTCACGATCCTCCTGCCTCAGCCTCCCAAGTGCTGGGATTACAGGCGTGCATCACCGCGCCCGGCTTAAGAAAAATTCTTAAACCCATATTGCCTTAAAATTATCAGAGTGCCTCTTCATGAACACTAAGTCATTCAATATTTCATTATTCCCTAGGTATATCCTAAGCCCTCAACTGAACTAAATGAGTCAAGAAAAGGAATTTGAAGAACTAGTAACCCAAAATTGGTTAGATGCTTAATGAAGGATTAGTAATCCAAAATTGGCTTAATGTGTTATTAACTTAGAGGAAACAAAGATCAAGTTCATTAACCTTTCCTATGCTAGATATCATCTCTGTCTTGATGGAATTCTGCAAATTTAATCTACTGAACCAATATTGTGTCTAGTAACTTTTATATACTTTACTACTATAAAGATGACGCTTTGATTACGTTTCTAATTCAAAAATTATTCTGCTACCCAAGTCTCCTCCACTGCATATTTAGTAAACTTGAAATTTTGCATTTTCAGGAACAGAAAGCAACAATATTTACATTGCCAAGTGATAGACTGACCTCTACTGGAAATTATAAAAATTACTGAAAACAATCTTGAAATCTAATACCATCGTAGTTGTCTAACCTATGACATTGTTAAAATAATGTTTAAAATACTGATAGCAAAATGTACTTCTTAATTTCAAATGAAGTAGCATATAATAGGGTTTAGAGCAGTGAACTGGTTCACAGTTCATCTCTGTCACATTTTTGCTGTTTAATATTTATGTTTTCTCATCTGTAAAATGGGAAAACTAATATTGCCTACTTCCTAAGGTTAGCACGAAGATAAATCAAAATATGAAATTGTCTAGAATACTTTGGTAGATATTTAAGTGCTATAAAATTATTAGTTATTATTATTTGTGGTCAGAAGCAATTATGGCTGTACATAAAGAAGAATGAAATTTGTCATTTGCCAGTAAATGGATAGAACTGGAGACTCTCATGCTAAGTGAAATAAGCCAATCCCAAAAAACCACAAAGGCCAAATGTTCTCACTGATACGTGGATGCTGTCTCACAATTTGTGTGTGTTGGAGGCAGGGGTAAGTTGGACAGGGTGAAGTGGGGGGAAGGGAGGAGGGATGGGGATGGGCAAGACAATAGAATGAATCAGACATAACTTTCCTATGTTCATATATGAATACACGACCAATGTAACTCCACATCTTAACAACCATAAAAATGGGAACTTATACTCCATGTATGTATGATATGTCAAAATACATTCTACTCTCATGTATAACTGTAAGGAACAAATTTTAAAAAAAGAACTCATTATGACTGGAGTAAAATCATAATTTCAGAAGATATGAAAAAAGCAAGAGTTTGTAAGAAATACATTTCTCTAGAGTGTCAGCTATAACAAATCAATATAGTAACCAATTCACTTAGTCTTCCCATTCCCAAAACCATGTGAGCTCTACCTGTATAGAACAGAATGCAGGGGAGGAGGGAGGGCATCAGAAGCAAATAAACACACCTAGATCACATTTTATGGGAAATATTGAAAAGTACTTTTTTTGTCCCAGTATAGGCAGATGAACACCAGATACTATCTTTTAAACCAAAAACAAACTTACAACACCAGCCTACATGGATCTTTTCAGGCTTTGAAATATTTTACTATTTCATGTTTACAGCACATATGATTAGCACTTAGCTATGTACTACATCAATCATCAGTCTCCAATTACCTGAATCACACAAGGTAGAATCTTCCTATAATTAGCCTTTTTTTATTGAGCTTATGTTACAGGATTCTAAACATGTTTACAATATTCCACTGCTTCTAAAGTAATATATTTAATTGATGACTGAAAAGGGCTTCCCTACAAAGTTTACTTACAATCTCCATCTCTTTTTCCATGGAAAGTCCATGTCGGCAATTATTTTTCGCTAAGAGAAATATGCATAAAAATGAAAAATGATCTATAATTCCAGCATACTTCTTCAGCACAAAATAATTGTCATCTAGAATATAATGGCCTGTTTTATCATAAAACAATATGATTACTCAAAAAAAGTGAATAGAGTTCTTAGTTCTTTTCATCATTGTCCTGAAGTACCCTATTTCATTTTAGTACTTTGAATTTTTTATTCTTGGGAATACTCCAAGCTGAAATTGAAGGTTGCAATTTAATCATTCAACGTACACATGAGTACATTAAAATGACATTAAAGTTCCTCTCAAATCTTATTCATAACATTTACATATATTTAGTACAAGAACATAAAAAGGAGATATTCATGTAATTGGACTGTGGATAACATCATATTAATAAAACCACAACTCAAAAATTGTTACAAAAAGAGATATCACAATATGATTAGACCAGTTCCAGAAAACATATATACTGTAATATAATTACCTCTGCTGTTAAAAGTCACTAACAAGTGCAGCACTGGTAAACATGTATTTCAAGATAATGGCAAAAACTAGACTGATGTTTTCAGAAAACTCATCTTTATTTGGAAATACAAATGCAATAAATCTACTTACTGTAGTATTTGATACTTCATTAAGTACAGTTCCACAGAGCTATATCCCTGAATATTTCTATAACACCTGTCTAGGAAATATAATGCAGCAGCAGAATAAGGTCAGTTATGATAATATAGAGGAAAAAACGTCATTCTCTCACATATCCTTTGTAGACAGACCTTCATCAATGATGTGCTAAATCAACCCTTTCTCTTAAGATTGAAAGAGAATTCAGTTCTACCAAAGACATGAAGGAAAATAAGGAAACTATGTTGCTAGGCAAAGTTCTAAAGAAAAGTACAAGATGTAGACATTCAAGTAGAATAAAACCTAGTACTCCTAAGGAACAGTATCAGAAGGCCCTAAGATGGCTTCTAAGAAGCATCACAAAACATGAATTTACCAAACCTCATTCAGTGATTCTCAACTTGGCTGTACATTTTAAAGAAATTGGCAAGCTGATTTTAGAACGTATTGGTAAGGGCAGAAAGTCCACAAAAGCCAAAATAATCTTGAAAAAGAACAAAGTTGGATGACTTGAAGTTCCTCGTTTTAAAATTCATTATAGGGCTGGGGATATAGCTCAGTTGGTAGAGAACTTGCCTCACAAGCACAAGGCCCTGGGTTCAACCCCCAGCACCACAAAACAAAATTTTATAAAACTCATTATAAAACTAAAGTAATAAAGGCATTTGGTATTGGGGTAAGGGTGGATAAATCAATACAATAGAACAGAGGTCAACTGATCTTTGAAGGGTAGTAAACCAATTCAACAAGGTAAGAAAAGACTTTCCAACAAATGGTGTGAAATAAGTGCATATCCACATGGAAAAAGAAACTGAACTTCATATATCTCACACCATACACAAACATTAACCTAAAATGGGTCATATGTGCAAATGCAAAAGTTAAAACTGAAAAACTTTAAGAAGAAAATAGACTATTTTCATGACTATCAGAAAAGTTAAACATTTCTTAGAAGCATCAAAAAATTGATAAGTACAACCTTGTCAAAATTAAAAACTTTAGAAAAAATTGATAAGTACAACCTTGTCAAAATTAAAAACTTTTGCTCCTCAAAAGACACACCTAAAGAAATGAAATAAGCAAGAAACAGACTGGGAGAAAATATTTATAATACATACCGTCAAAGTTATATATTGTATCTAGAATTAGAAAGAATTCCTACAGCTCAATAATAAAGATAAAAACATCCCATTTCAAAAAAATAGGCAAAAGAATAGATGTTCTGGAAGAACATATGAATGTCCCACAAGCACATAAAAAATGTGGAAAAAATGATGTCATTCCATAAATGTAAGCTTAAAGCTCAGTGAGATATTCCTATACAGCCTCCAGGAAGATTAAAATTAAAAAGACTTAAAAAACCAAGTACTGAGGGGGTGTGGAGCAAGAATCCTCATATGTTGATGGTTAGATTCTAAAAATGGTATAAACACTTCAGAAAATAAGTGTCCAGTTTTTCATTAAGTTAAATATACAGCTATTCTATGAAACAGTAATTCAATCCTAAGTATTTAACCAAAAAGAAGAAGAAGAAGAAGAAGAAGAAGAAGAAGGAGGAGGAGGAGGAGGAGGAGGAGGAGGAGGAGGAGGGGGGAGGGGAGGGGGAGAGAAAAGGAAGAAGGAAGAAGGAAGAGGGAAGAAGGAAGAAGGAGAAGAAGAAGGGGGGAAAGCCAAGCATGACAGCACACACCTGTAATCCCAGTGGCTCCGAAGGTTGAGACAGGAGAATCATGAGTTCACAGCCAGTCTCAGCAACAGAAAGGTACTAAGCAACTCAGTGAGACCCTGTCTCTAAACAAAATAGGGCTGGGGATGTGGCTCAGTGATTGAGTGCCTGAGTTCAATCCCCAGTACCCCACCCCCCAAAAGAATGAAAAAAGAAAACCTATGCCTACAAAAAGCCTGGATATACATTCATAGCAGCTTTGTAATTGTCAAAAACTGGAAACACCCCAAATGTGCATCAGCAAGTATATGGATAAAAAGACTGTGGTATGTCCACACAATGCAGCACTGCTCAGCAAGAAAAAGGAGGGAATCACTGATGCACACAACATAGTACTGTACAATTCCACTGTATAAAATTCTAGAAAATGCAATCGATCTACAGTGACAGAAAAGAGATTAAGGAAATGAATTTTCACAAATTGGACACATCTGCATAACTGGACACTAGTCAACAAACAATATTATCAGCAACCAGAAGTCCACTTTCAGCTCCTTCCACTTGTTAGAACACTCTGGCCCAGAGAGTAAACACAATCCTAAGGGTTTTTTTGTTTTTATTTCTTCTAATTTAGCTGTACATGATAGTAGAATGCATTTTGATACATCATACATAAATGGAGTGTAATTTCTCATTCCTCTGGTTGTACATGATGTAGAGTTACACAGGTCATGTAATCATATATGCACACAGGGTCATAATCTCTGATTCATTCTACTATTATTCCTACCCCACACCTCCTCCCCTCCCTTCACTCTCCTCCATCTAATCCAAAGTACCTCTATTCCTCCCTAGCCCCCCTACCCCTTATTGTGAATTAGCATCCACATATCAGAGAAAACTTTCAGCCTTCAGTTTTTGGGAATTGGCTTATTTCACTTAGCATAATATTCTCTAGTTCCATCCATTTACCAAGAAAGGCCATAATTTCATTCTTCTTTAAGGCTAATATTCCATTGTATATATACACCACAATTTCTTTATCCATTCATCTGTTGAAGGGCACCTAGGTTGGTTCCATAGTTTAGCTATTGTGAATTGAGCTGCTATAAACATTGATGTGGCTGTGTCACTGTAGTACACTGATTTTAAGTCCTTTGGGTATAAACCTAGGAGTGGGATAACTGGGTTAAATGGTGGCTCCATTCCAAGTTTTCTGAGGAATCTTCATACTACTTTCCAGAATGGATGCACCAATTTGCAGCCCCACTAACAATGTACGAGTATACCTTTTTCTCCACATCCTTGCCAACATTTACTGTTTCCTGTATTCTTGATGATTGTCGTTTTGACTGGAGTGAGATAGTTTTGATTTCCATTTCTCCAATTGTTAGAGATGTTGAACATTTTTTCATATATTTGTTGAAATATATGAAATTTCTTCTTCTGTGAAGTGTCTATTCAGTACCTTAGCCCATTTATTGACGGGGTGGTTTTGGTGCTAATTTTTTTGAGTTCTTTATATATACTGGAGATTAATGCTCGAAAGTGTGTGTGGTAAAGATTTTCTCCCATTATATAGGCTCTCTCTTCACATTATTGATTTTTTTCCTTTGCTGTGAAAAAGCTTTTTAGTTTAATTCCATCCCACTTATTGATTCTTGACTTAACTTCTTGCCCTTTAGAAGTCTTGTTAAGGAAGCCAGTTCCTAAGCAGACATGATGAAGATTTGGGCCTACTTTTTCTTCTATTAGGCACAGGGCCTCTGTTCTAATGCCTAAGTCCTTGATCCAATTTGAGTTGAGTTTTGTGCAGGGTTAGAGATAGGGGTTTAATTTCATTTTGTTACATGTGGATTTCCAGTTTTCCCAGCACCATTTGTTAAAGAGGCTCCAACATGTTTTGGGCACCTTTGTCTAGTATAAGATAACTGCATTCATGTGGGTTTGTCTCTGTGTCTTCTATTCTGTACCATTGCTCTATGTATCTATTTTGTTTTTTGTTTGTTTGTTTGTTTGTTTGTTCGTTACTATTGCTCTGTAGTATAATTTAAGTTCTAGTATTGTGATGCCTCCTGCCTCACTTTTCTTGCTAAGGATTGCTTTGGCTATTCTGGGTCTCTTATTTTTCCCAATGAATTTCAGGATTCCTTTTTCTAGTTCATTGGGATTTTAATAGGAATCTCATTAAATCTGTATAGCACTTTTGGTAGTAGGGCCATTTTGACAATGTTCTGACTATCCAAGAGCATGGGAAATCTTTCCATCTCCATCCTAAGTTTTAACACATAGATTCACTTTGCCTATTTTAAGCTCTTTGAAATTGGAATGATGCAGTACAAGTTTTTCATATGTAGCTTCTTTCAGGAAATACTGTCTGTGAGACTCCTTCATATTGTTGCTCATAGTTGTCATTCATTTTCCTTACTACATATTTTTCTACTTTGTGAACATATCAGAATGCCTTTTTTATCTACTCTATTGTTGATGGTAATTTCTAGTTTTGAAATAAATAGTGCTGCTAGAATAAAAAATGCTTAAGAGTTGCCTGAGAATGGGGGTAAGAGAAAGAAGAGGTAGAAGGGACAGCATGAGGGATCTTTGGGGTTTTTTTAATATGGTCAAATTATCTTGACTGTGGTGATGGTTTCAAAGGCATACAAGTCTGTCAAAATTCATCAAATTGTATATTTTAAGTATGCATAGCTATTGCATGTCAACTGTGCCAATTGTAACTCAATAATTGGTTAAAATTACACATGTGCACACGTACACACACAATTTCTGCTTCTGGACAAAATGGAATAACAAGGGTCATATTTATCCTTCTGTTTTGAGCTGCTATAAATTTAGACATAATATGTGATACAATGGTTTTCAAACATCACAAAGGCAACAGGGACTATAATAAGGAGAAGGAAAAGCAAACATTGTGTTTCCATCATTATACCAACGTATCATCTAGAAGATATCATCTCCCAGAATACAGCACAGGGAGGGGGACCCCCCCACCAAAGCCCAGCAGGCTAGCTCAGTTGAAGCAAGGATGCACAGAAAGAGCTCTAGAAATCTGCAGAACAGTTCATGTGAGTCTCTAATAGATGACGTGCACATATGTGAGACCCAAACTACCCAAATGGAAAATCCTTGAAAACATTATTCTAGGTGAAATAAGCTAGATACAAAAGGACAAACATTGTATGATTTCCCCTACATTCAACACATACAATGGGAAAATTCATAGAGCCAAACAGTAGATTAGCAGTGTCAGGGGCCAGGGGTGAGGGGCAGGGATAGAAGGGATTAGGGAGTTATTAATTATTTAATGGTTTCAGAGTTTCTCTTTGGAGTGATGAAAAAAGGTTTGGAAATAGGTAGTGGTGATAGCTACACAAAATTAATGCCACTTAATTGTACACTTGAAATGGTTACAATGGAAAATTTTCTATTGTATATATTTTGCCACAATAAAAAATAGTTTTTAAAAAAATAAAAACTACCCAATCTGTGTACGTGAATGTTGATATAGTCTTCCTAGAAAAATACAGAATAACTCCCAAAGCTATAAAGGATTGGGAATAGTTACGGTTTCCACCAGAGAAGAAGGATCTTATAACATATAGGGTAGCAAGCAAAATCCTCAGAAGCCACCTTACTAACAAAGCTAAATTAGCCCTAGATTAAAGACTGCTCCAGACTTGCCCTAACTAAACTTAAAAGCAAGTCTCAAAAAGCTTCTCTCTATTCCAAGCAACTTAACTGCATTTCAGAACAAATCTAACACTATGTAAAGGAAGTTAACTAAATCCATCAACCAATATAAAACTCATAATGTTTGGCAGCCAATTAAAAACTAGTAGGCACTGGGCATGGTGGTACACTCCTATAATCCCAGAGACCTGGGAGGCTGACGTAGGAGGATCACCAAGTTCAACGCCAGCCTCAGCAATTTAGACCCTGTCTCAAAATAAAAAATAAAAAAGAACTGGGGACATAGTTCAGTGGTAGAGCACCCTAGGTTCAATTCCCAGTACTCCAAAAAAATAAAAAATTTTTAAATGTTAGTACGCATGCAAAGATTCCAGAAAATATGGCTTAGAAATGGCAGAAGTGATACAACAAACAATCCACTCTATACATTTAAGAGGATAAAGAAACACATGTACAAACCCTCCAGAAAGAAGTATGGAGGTTCTTCAAAAAACCAGGAATGGAACCACCATTTGACTTAGTTACCCCACTCCTCGGTATATATCCAAAGGATTTAAAATCAGCATACTACAGTGACACAGCCACATCAGTATTTATAGCAGCACAATTCACAATAGTTAAGCTATGAAGTCAAGCTAGATGTCCATGAACAGATAAAGAAAATGTCATTTATATACACAACGAAATATTACTTAGCCGTGAAGAAGAATGACTTACGACATTTGCCAGTAAATGGATGGATCTGGAGAATATCATGCTAAGTGAAATAAGCCAATCCCAAAAAGCTAAAGGTCAAATATCTTCACTGAGATGTGGTAACTAAAGATGGGGAGTGAAGAAGAGAAGTTCAGTAGATTAGACAAAGGGGAATGAAAGGAAGGGAAGGGATAGGAATAGGAAGACAGTAGAATAAATCTAACTTAATTTTCCTATGTACCCATATGAAAAGAGCTAAGTGAATCCCACCAACGTACTCTCCCACAAGAATGAGGTCTTAATTAGAATAAGATATAGTTCATGCTTGTATAATTTTATCAAAATTGATTCTACTGTCATGTATAACTAAGAACCAATTTAAAAAGAAACACATGAATATAATGAAGAAAAAAATGAGATATCTTTTTAAATGATCCAAGTAGAACCTCTGCAGATGAAAAATATAATATCTGAAATGAAAAACACTAAGGATAAGAATAATGATAGATTATATACTTTCAAAGGAATAATTAGTGGAGTCATAGCAATAAGGAACTATCCAAAATGAAAGAGTTCTAGAATAATGCCAGGGGAAATGTGAATGGAGCCTCTCTGAGCTGTGGAACAATATCAAACATTCTGTACATAAAATGTACATATAAATGGGGACCACAAGGAAAGAACAGAGGGAAGAAAAACTATCTTAAGAAATAACAGCTAAAATTTTTCTAAATGTGATAGAACTACAAACCCACATCCAAGAAGAAACAAGAAGTTCAACAAACTCCAAACTCATTCAAAACAAAATAGATGAAAAGGAAAATTTTAAGCTAGACTTTATGAAAATAATAATTTTTTAAAAATTCCTGCAAAAGACTCTTTTTGGGCTTAAACAAATTACAGACTGGGAGAAAATATCCACATATGACGTTTCTAGAATATACAAAGATATAAAGAAATCTCAAAACTAAATATTTAAAAATTCTATTTAGAAAATGGGCAACAAACATGCACAGATATATCACAGAAGAAGATAAACAATGGCAAAGAGGAATAGGAAAAGATGATCAACATCTTGGATTAATATCACAATGAGATATCACTAATAAGAATGGCTAAAGAAAAAGAAGTGATGATACCAAATGCTAGTGACATTATGAGAAACCAGGTTGCTCATATACTGTTGTTGGGCATTTATAATGATATAGTCACTCCAAAAAAGAGCTTGGCAATTTCTTATCATATGAACTTATCATATGAACCAGCAATGGAACTCTCAAGCATTTATCCCAAAGAAATGACAACTTATGCTCACAAAGAAATCTGTACACAAATGGTCATGGCAGCTTTATTAGTTACACTCAAAAACTGGAAACTAGTGTCCTTCAGCAGCTGATTGGTTAAGTAAATGGTGGTACATCCATATCTAAAATATTAAATAGCAATCAAAAAAGAAAAACTATTGATACATACAGCAAACTTTGATGAAACTCAAGGGAATTAGGCTGACTTAAAAAACAGCCAAGCTGGGGCTGGGGTTGTGGCTCAGTGGTAGAGTGCTTGCCTAGTACAAATGAGGCACTGGGTTCAATCCCCAGCACCACAGAAAAAAAACGAATAAACAAAAACAAAGATATTATATCCATTTACAAATAAAAATTTTTTAAAAAACAGCCAATCTCATAGGATTCCATACTGTCTGGTTCCATTTATATGATATTCTTGAAACAACAAAATGATAGAGATGGAAAACAGATCAACAATTTCCAGGGGTTACAGATAGAAGGAAGCAGGTGTGGCTATAAAGGAACAGTACAAGGGAGCCTTGTGGTGATGGTACAGTTCTGTATCTTCATCATGGTGCTGGTCACGTATATAGCTACACATGATAAAACTGCATAGAACCTCACACACACACACACACACACACACACACACTAGTGAATGTATAAATAGGGAAGTCTGAATGATCTCCGTGGATTGTACCAGTGTCCATTTCCCAATATCATACTACGCTACAGTTACATAAGATATTAAAATTGGGCTGGGGGAGGGCTGAAAGGCACACGTGACCTCCCTGTACATGTCTCTGCAAGATTCGCTAAATCTAAAACTATTTCAAAATAACAAGTTAAAAGAAAGGAAAAAGATAATCTGAATAACATACATACCAAAGAAGCTAGATTTGTAGTTAAAGCTTTTTATTTAATAAAGAATTTCAGCTTTTTTTTTTTTTTTTTACTTTGTTTTATTTAGTTCTGTAGGTGGTGCTGAGGATCAAACCCAGTGCCTCATGTATGCTGGGCAAGTGCTCCACCCTAATCCCAGCTCAGTCAAACCTTTGTGACAGAAAACTCCAGGCCCAGATTAGCCTGTTGGTGAATTCTACCAAACATTTAAAAAAAAAATAATACCAATTTTACACAAACTCAGAAAATAAAAAAGAAACATTTCTCAACACGTTAACATGTTACCCAAACCAAAGACACTGCAAGAAAATTCATACCAATGTCTCTCCAGAACTTGGATGGAAGTTCTTAACAAAATTTTAGTAATTTAAGTCCTCTAATTATAAAAGGATAAATGGCTTTAATTTTTAAAAAATGAAAATGAAAGTGTTGGTGAAGCTGTGTAGAAACTGGAAAACTTCCTTGTTGGTAGGAATTTAAAATGATATCCCTGCTATAGAAAACACTTTGGTGGTTCCTTAGAAAACAAAACATAAAATTACACTTGATCAGCAAATCCTTGCCTAGGTAGATACATAAAGAAATTAAAAGCAGGGACTCAAACAGATTCTTGTACACCAATATTCACCACAGTATTACTCATAATAACCAAAAGATAGAAACAACCCAAGTATGACCAAATAAATAAAATGTGACATACATACACATGTATATTTATATATATATATGTATATATATATATATGAATATTATCCAGCTACAAAAAGGAATGAAGCTCTGAGACAAACTGGGTGAACTTTGAAAACATAAATTTAAAAAGTGAGGCACGAAAGTACAAATATCATGATTCTACTTATGTGAAATATCTAGAATAGGCAAATTCATGAGACAGAAAGTAGATTAGAGGTTACCAGGAGTTAGGGGATTAGGATTGGGGAGTTACTGCTTAATGCTGCAGAGTTTTTGTTTAAGGTGTTAGAAATTTTGGAAAATAGTAGTAATGGCTGCACAAAATTCTGAATATTATGCCATTGAATTATGACTGAAATGATTTAAATGACAATCTCATACAGATAGAGAGTATATTAATGATCATGACCAAGTCAGGTTCATCCTAGCAATGCATGGTTGGTTTGACATTTGAAAATCAATTGATGTAGTTTACCTTAGTCACAGACTAAAACAGAAAACCATATTATCCTCTCAACAGATGAAGGCTGAGGAGGAGGATGGAGACCAAGTCACACAGTGCTTTACTTGCCTTAAGAAGCTTGGACTGTGTTCTAAAGACATGGGCAACCATGGGGGTGGGGTAGGGGGTTAGCAATCTCATCGTTGATAAACTGACATTTGCAGATGGTATGGAAAGTGGCCATAGGCAGCAGTAAGCAGAGATCAGACATAAGAAATAGAGACAGACCTGTAATAGGAGGACTGAGAGGCAGCTAAAAACAGACAGTGGTCACTTCCAAACCCTCTCATGATTGCCTCTCACTATCAGCATTTAACCAATGTCTTGGAAATTTATATATCATTTTAAATTCCTACCAACAATAAAGTGTTCCAGTTCTTCACAGCTTTACCAACACTTGTCATTTTCATTTTTTAAAATTAAAGCCATTTAATTTCCTTTTTTAATCAGAGGATTTAATTTACTAATATTTTGTTAAGAATTTGGATCTAGGTTCTTGAGGGACATTGGTATGTGTGTTCTTGCAGTGTCCTTGTTAATGTGTTGAGAAATTATTTGCATGGACAACAAACGAACAGTCTATATTCTGAGATGGCCTCTCATTCAAAACAAGAATTACAACCAATAAGCAAGAGATTGTATTCCTTAGCCTTGAAGATTTCATTTTCTTTTAGCCCTTTCAAAACTATTTGATGTTCATGAAACCATTTAATTTAATAAGAGGAAATAAACAAGCCTGAAATCCATTTTCAGATTATAGATAAAACTCTCATGATGCATTACTATCTTTCTGGCTATGTGTATGCCACAAATTGTGTTATTTCAAGTGCTGTGGTATGTGAATATATCAGATATTAACTCTCTAATACTAAATAATAGTAGCTAAAATTACTAAATATATTTTATATGCCAGCAACTGGCATCAGTATTTTTAGGATATTGTCTCACTTGATTCTTATAGCAACTCAATAAAACAGGCTCTAATATTATCTGCACTTTACAAAATTATGAAACCAAGACAGAGAGAGGTTAGGTAATTTGTACAATGTCACACAGCTAAAAAAAAAAAAAAAAAAATGAAAGAGACAAACTTCAAAACTTCAACCAGTTTGCTACCAGATCAAACTGCTAACAACACTGTTGTAAAATGAAAAAAATGACAGATGCTACCATTTTATCAATTCAAAAAAGACTGTTGGGTGACTTGAACAATCCTGAATAAGGCATAAAGATTGTTCTATCTCCCTGGGATTTAATATTTCACACAAGTAATTGGTTGATGAAGTTCTATTAAAATAATTAGAAACATCATTTTAATTCTACACACCAAAATTCAGGCACAGTCAGTGTACTATAAAAAATTAAAATTTATCTTCAAAATATTTTTAAAAACAGAAGATTTTTTAGACCCTTTCCTAGCCTGTGCCATGGCATTTAATAATTACATTTAATGTATAGGCACCACTCTGGGCAACAGAAATATCAAGTGAATACTCAAATAAGATCCCTATTTTCATGGAACTTATATCTATGGGGGTGAAGGAGAGATGGACAAAAAAATGAAGAAGAAAATGTGCTATGATGAAAATATGAGGATATGAGATTGGGAATAACTTGAGGGTTACTTGAATTTGGATAATTAAAAATGTCCCTGAGATGGTATGTAGGTCAAAGCCTAAATTACAAGCATTTTTTAATGAATCAACTATACAGTTTATACCAAGGAATATAATTTACCTTTCAAACATTAAAGTGATTACTTTTCTATACAAGAAAATCTTAAAATGCCTAGTAATGTAGAAGCAAATATTTAAAATAATTTGCCCTTTTTCATGTAATTCTTCTATTTTCAGACACCATGCACATGAAGGAAATAATAAGATTTATGTACACAATATTCATGAAATGACAATACTATATGGACAATAGATTGGTGGTTTCCCAGGATTAGGAAAGTAAGGAGAACAGGAAATGGTTGTGACCCAAGAATGGCAGAGCCCCACCACACACACACACACACACACACACACACGAATATAAAACTGGTAAAATCAGAGTAAGATGTGCAGATTGTATTTATGTCGATTTCCTGGTTTTGACAACTGTATTAGAGTTACAGAAAATGTTACCTGTACAGGAAACTGGGTAAAGGAATCCCTGCATTATTTCTTCCAACTGCATGTAACTCTACAATTATCTAAAATAAATAGTTGTAAAAGAAGCAGAAGATGCTGACAATAATGATGATGACAGCAAATACCACATACTTATTTAGGAAACATCAGAACAACATCATTTGTTGTTGCTTTCAACAAATTTCATGCATTACTCCATTAAGAACTAGTCCTCATCAAAAAGAATAAAACAGACTCTAAGATTTATTAATAGCAAACCAGAAAATATGCACTTTTTTTTTTTTTTTTTTTTTTTTTGTTTTTGGTGTATTTTTATCTAATTTTTTTTTTTTTTTTTTAACTCAGGGGCACTCCACCACTGAGCCACATCCCCAGCCCTATTTTGTATTTTATTTAGAGACAGGGTCTC
Organism: Glaucomys volans; assembly: GCA_020662805.1. Taxonomy (NCBI): domain Eukaryota; kingdom Metazoa; phylum Chordata; class Mammalia; order Rodentia; family Sciuridae; genus Glaucomys; species Glaucomys volans. The sequence goes on along the minus strand of JAJEJO010000570.1, from coordinate 334,484 downwards.
ACTGAGTTGCTTAGGGCCTCACTAAGTTGCTAAGGCTGGCTTTGAACTCGCCATCCTCCTGCCTCACCCTTCCAAGTGCTGGGATTACAGGCATGAGCCACCGCGCCTGGCGAAAATATGCATTTTATATGAAACATCTGTAATATCAATCCTAACTGTAAGTGAACATTAACCCTCATTTTAAAACTAGTACTCAGGAAATAAACACACTGTTGAAAAGAAGCAAGTCAAATGCAAACAATATAAAATGAGAATTTCAGGGTTTCAGTAGGTGTTTTATAACTAAACCATATTAAGAATATGTTCTTTTTGCCAGGCATAGTGGCACACACCTGTGATCCCAGCAGTTTAGGAGGTTGAAACAAGTTTGAGGTCATCTTCAGCAACTTAGCAAGTTGCTAAGCAACTCAGCAACCCTGTCTCAAAATTTAAAAAAAAATAAAAAGGACTGGGATGTAGCTCAGTGGCAAAGCACTCCTGGGGTCAATCCTTAATACCAAAATAACAACAACAACAACTGTTCTTTTGGCAGGACAATATATTTTGAAACTAGAAATTAAAGATATTCATTTAATTTAAAAATGAAAAGGTCTCCCAAGTATCTAAATGTAAAAGCTACCCTTCTACATTCTTTTGAAAGTATAGAAGAAAAATTATTTGGGGAAAAAAAACAGAAATTAAATAAGCCTATAACATCCTTTTTAAAAAGAATGCTATCATATCACCTTGACAAATTTATGAGAAACCAAATTAGAATGTGCCTTGTAGTATAACTTTAAGTAAATAATCAACATACTGTTATAAAAATCTCTATGGTGGTCCTTCCTACTGCTTGATTTATAATAAATGACCAAGCACCAAGCATAGACTGATGTAGCATTAACTAAAGCTACTTAATCAGAGCAAGTCAGAGAGGTATAATCCTATGGGTGGAATAAGACCTAGATCCCACTCCTACTTCCTATTGAGCACACAGTGCTCCTCCTGTGTTATCTGACCTCTGCACCCTGATCTTCTGAGCTGTAAAATGAGAATAATGATACTTGCCAACCAGCACTCAGGGATGCTGATGCCTAATGCAAGATATGCATTTTGTCTACCACAACCAAACAGATTCCAGAAGTTCTTGCTCAAGCAAGTGCCAAAGTGAACCCTCAAGTCTCATTGTTTTCCATTTTATTTCCAAATACTTGTATGATCCTCTTCAGAAGCTGAATTATTACTGGAACATTTAAAAACTAATGCATAACTCAAAGACATAGTAATTTTGTAGCAACAGCTGATTTGATGGTATTTTTACAAATGGATTGATACAGTATCAAACTAAAATCAATGCAAGTGTTACATAAGAATGTCACAACCCATAAAAGAATAAAATAGTAATGAGCTACATGTATGATCACATCCTAGAAATATGTGAACTCATTTTGTTTCTTCCTTCTCCAGCAAAGAGAATGTGCAGCACATACAAGGTAAAAAGTGAAGATGCAGACAGATAAGATGAGGGGAAAAGAACAGAGCCACCTGAGGAACAGATGCTGAGGAAGTTCCAGGTGTAAACTCAGAGCCCAACAATTGTGAAAAACTGTGGCAAAAAGGGAAAGTTCCAGGATGCTGAGCATCAAGCACTACACAAATGAGTATCTACTTCATTCTCATGAGCCAAAGGACATGAGTCATAATCTGTCAGAAGGCCTATGTGTCAATTAGCCAGCACTGGGTTAACTGGGCTTTGAGGGTGGGTAGTTGGCAGAGGCAAGAGCCAGGGAGTGGCAGAACAGAGGCTATGGGACAGGAAACTTGTTTATATGAAAATCTGGTAGGGTAGGAGTCCCAAAATAGGCCTAACAAATAGTTAACAGAGAGTACTGTAATGGTTAATATGACACAACTCCCCAAATATGGTAGTAAGATTCTTTTACATTCATCAGTTATGTTTAAAATACAAATCAACAAGAAGCTATATTTCTAGAGGGGAAAAAAATGACATTTTTTGTGCATGGTTTTGGGGACTGAACCCAGGGCCTTGCGCATGCCAGTCAAGTGCTCTATCACTGAGCTACATCCCCAGCCTGAAGAAAAGGCTTTTAAATCTTAAGTAAAGTGACTTAAGCCTGCGTTCTAGAGTTCATTTGCCATATATCCTATAAGAAATAACTAAGAAACAAAAAATAGACATAAAGAAAAAGCAGAGATATTTCAAGAATGCATCCTTAATAAATTCAGAATATTAGAAGAACAAATCAAACTGTCTTAGCTCATTTCAAAAGCCTACATAACTTTTCACAAACTACAGTACTTATCAAGCTGTATGCAGAATGATTTGAGATATGTTTATTAATTCTGCCATTTATCCTCCTTGAACTTATTTATCTAAGCATATAAGTATATTGATTTTCTATAGTACTACAAGTGTTCTTTAATAAATATCTATAACCACTCCAGTACATAGTAATTGCACATTCAAATGCAATATTTACCTTCATATTCACTTTACATTCTACCAATGCAGAAGTTCTGAAGATATGAGTATATACAACACTCAGACTTCATTCTATCTTACAGTTCTGCAGTTCTTCATTTGGTTTTCATAATTTTACATATAGTTATTAAGCACTTCCTTTTGCCCATTTTCTGGATATACTCTATGGCAACAGAGCCATGTGGCCATTTTTATATGAAAACATTTTTGAGCAAAACTCATACCATAACTCCAATAAAGATCAAATGTATCAGTTCCTCTCCAGGAAAGTTCTTCATGCAGTAATGAGTCATTTTTCTTTAGGAATGAAAGTTTCACTCTGCTGAGTAAATGTCTGTTCATATGCAGACATCTCTCACACTAAGTCAGTTAACTATGCCATAACCTTTCTTTTCTCATTTTTGAAATCTACAAGCCTTTACATAGACATGATTACAGTACCTGATATCAAGCCCTGATGATAGAAAAGCACTCACATATTTATGATTTATTGCACATCTGTACTTGGAACTTAAAAATTTCCATATTAGTAGTAAAATATAACTCTTCCTATAGTGAATTTCATCATGCTCATAGCAATTCCCTAGTTTCTTGTTTAGCATATACAATGAACAGGCACATGAACAAAATAACAAATTCATTATAGCATTGTTTATAATAGAATATGGGAAAATATTCAAAATGTCCTTCAATAGGGCATTAGTTAAGTAAATTGTGGTGTATCCATACAGTGGAATACTATGCAACAATTAAAAACGAAGAGTTTTTTTTTTAAAAAAACTGTAACAATATCCAAGATATTTTTAAGTCAATAACCAAAAGTTAAAGTAGTACCTATAGTATACTATTGTGAAACTGAGATTTTCATTTATGTACAATATACCATAGGTATATTATATATGTATATTTTTATATGTTTAATAAATACATACATATAAAACACCTCTGAAAGGATACTTACTCATTATCATTTGCCTCCAGGGAAGGGAAATTGGTGTCAAGGAGACAAAAGAAAAATGTTTTCACTATATATCTTTCTATTGTTTAATTAGGCACCAAGTGCAATTACTATCTATTCGAAAATAATTAACCTTTAAAAATAGATAGGATAATAGTTACATGCAGAAGCTCTATAGATATGAAATGGGCTTAAGTCCTAGTTCTGCATTTACCAGTACTCCAAGCTCTAGTCTCCTCCTCTGTAAAATGAAGGTAATAATAGTTACTATGAGAAGTTCAATCAAATCAGGTATATAAAACAATTAGCATAGTGCCTGCCATTATTATTTAATCCTGTCTTTTACATGGTACTGCAGTTTTGAAAATCCCATATTTACAGACATCACTGATCCCTTTTTCTCTTCTTATTTTCAGTTAGTGAACAATTTTGCTTGTCCTTCCAGAAATGCATGCCATTCAGCCATTTCTGACCATTTTATAATCACTGAAGATTGGCCCAGACCCCAAAGAATCAGCTACCTTCCCCATTAGACTGCAAACTCCATGCAGGTAGAGGCCATATCTTTCTTTTATCCCAGTACTCAACACATTGCAGGTGCTCTACTAAACATCTGTCAAGTAAACAACTGAGTATCACAAAAAAGGTTTCAAAAGATTTATTAATATTTTGCAAACAACATTAAGTATAGGGATTTTTTAAAAAAACTAAAAGTACACCAAGTAAATAACCTACCAATAAATGCAGAACTTGAACACTTTAAAAAGACACTCAGTATGTCACAGAATCTAAACATTATGACTGTTCAGTGATAAAGCGAGAATCCTTCAAAAATGGCCAAAATAGGCATCTCCAGGGAATAGGCAGAAACCATATCTGGTAACATGGGGGCAAGAAATCATGAGCAATGACATATCTCCAACTAAGTCTCTAGAAGCAAACAAACAAAATCTCTTAAGAGATCTTTTAAAGATATAAAATACACGCTTCAGTCTCCTGGATGACTACACATCCTAACACACTGAACCGAAAATCAATGTCTGAACTTCATGCAGACTGAACAACATGGACAAGTACAAAAGTGAGCCAGACATAACTTTCCTGTGTTCATACATGAATACATCACCAGTGAATCTTCACATCAAGTGCAACCACAAGAATGGGATCCTAATTAGAATAAGTTACATTCCATTTATGTATAATATATCAAACTGCACTCTACTGCCATGTATATCTAAAAAGAACAAATTTTAAAGACAAATAAATAAATGAATAAAAATTAATACTCAATTCTACCTTGATCTTAAGTCAGTTCTCAATGCTCCTATTTCCACTACCCTACATACAAGTAAATTTCTCTATTCTTCATGTTTTGTTGTACTTTATACAGACCGCTGATACTATATTTATCATACTTTACCATAATTACTTAAATACAATTCCCCACCAGATTTTCATGAGACAAAGCTGTCATTAATTCTTCACTTGCACTTTACAATTAATTGTATCTTGAGGGCTATCACAGTACATATAATGGGTATTCAATGTCTTTGGAAAGGAGAAAAGGAGGTGGGGAGAAGGGGAAAGAAGAGAAAGAGTAATCTAACTATACAAATAAGCCAAAAATTAGCAGGTAAACTACAGAAAACATCTATGGATATAAGGAAAAGAAGTTAGACCTCTGAAAATCAACATTCAGATAATTCAGAATTTTTATATTAATATGAATTAATAATAGAGATAATGACTACTAGCACACTACAAATAAATTTATAAAGCAAGGAGTTCCATAAGTTTTTTTATACACTCTGTATAGAAACACAGAAGCAACAAAAAAGGGCAGAAATGTAAAGAGGAAAAGAAGGTTCCATGACCTAGCTTGGTATCATCTGAGAAGGCACAAGTACTTCAAAATTACTTCCTCTGTAGTCAGTGTTGTTAATGTTTTGAGAAAGACACATGCAGATGTTCTATCATTAAGGGGGGTAAAGAAAAATACTGGGATATTTTCAACAGAAAGTCTTTGCCATATTTTCACTTTGTGATGTGATTCTAAAAAGTTCCAGCATACAGTGATAAATTCATTTGTTCAGTATTTGCATCAGGTATCCAAATATTTAAAAAATATCACTTTAACATTAAAAATCACTATTTACATTGCACAGTAGTCAGACTGAAATCAGAAGAAAAGATTACCCCTTGGAAGCTGAGAAAGATTTGTTTTTAGTAGAAACAGAGAATTTGTCCATTATCCATGATCACCAAGGACTTTTCTCACTCTATTCCTCATATTCTCTAATGCCAACATCCTAGGCTGCATAGAAGTTTGTGAAATAAAAATTTAATCCATCATAAAAATAAAAAATTCTAAAGGTCCTATAAAAATTGTATCTATCACACCAAGGAAATGCTCCCAGAGTGATGACTTTCTCTTTCATAATACAAAATCAAAGTTTGCATAGCACCCACATTGAGCTCAGTTTCATCCCAGAAAACAGATTTCTCCATTGACTTAGGAAAATAGACCAAACATTTAGCATCTAAACACTTCAGAAGGAAACCATCCTGAAAGAGAACTCTCTGACCCTGAAGGATAGGTCCATATCAAACAGAAGATAGGAAACTTCTCCTATTTTATTAATGTATTGGCTTGACAAGTCACATCAATTTAAAGGCATTTCATCTACAATGAGCAAACTGAAAGTTTAATGCACTAAATCTTCTTTCATGGGACCTATAAGTATTTTTTGAACTCTTAGTGGTTTGCACTTAATGCTTTATTTTAGAATCAGATTTAATCATTTCATATAACCAGTAGTTCTTCAGGAAGATGAATTTCATTTTACCTGTACATCTATTATTCCTGGTCAGAAATGCAATGAATTGTGATGCCATTTAAAGCATTAATACAGCACTCTACAATCCAATTAGTAAGTGACTCTGAAAACACAATTTTCCAAAATGACTATAGTGCTCCCACTTCCTACTCTTAAATATCTAAGACACTAATTGAATGTCCATACTATTTTATTTATAGATCTTTCTCAAATAATCTCACAATAAAACTACCAGTTTTCAATTCCTACTTCCACAAAAGCTCTTTGTTGGCTCTGTTTTAAAGATTTAACAGAGCTGTTGCTTTAAAAAAAAATCAATTTGATCAATAAAATAAAAAGCATTTTCTATACTCAGAAATCTCTATAGTATATATGGATTAATAGTAGCAGAGGAAAAAACTAAAAAAAAATAAGTTAAGTATACAAAGTAAATACTTGTGCATAAGAATTATGTGCTCACGATATAGATTTACTTTATGAATTATCTGGAAAAAAATATATATGTGGGGCTAGAGTTGTGGTTCAGAGCACTTGCCTGGCATTTGCGAGGTCCTGGGTTTGATACTCAGCACCACATATAAATAAATAAAAGATCCATTGACAACTAAAAAAATATTTAATATGTGTGAGTGTGTGTGTGTGTGTATAAGTTGTGTGTTGTGTGTACACATATGCATACACAGACAGTTTTCACCAACCATATCACAGCCTTCTGGGAAGTATGTTTGGAAAGAGAAAGCCAATCATATAAATCACTATAGCAAAACCTAGAGTGAGAAGAAGCACACTGCAGCATCAGTATGGGAGAGATGGCCCCCAAGTCCAGGAATCCAGGAAGTAGAAAGAGTATTTGAGGACATCGGTATACAGCATGGAATTTCTTTCACAGAAGATAAGACAGATGGTGATATGGACACTGTTTAAAGTTCTCTAATGATAGGAAGTTCATTATTATTTTCTCCAAGAAGCTCATTACATTAGACACCGATGACAGAATGTTTCTCCTCATATTGAACCAAATTTATATCCTTTATAAATCTTTCTGAAGACTCGGTCTAGTTGTATTCCTCTTACAGAAATCCTAGTCCTTCTTTAGCAGACCTTAGTCTTCCAGGTATTAAAAAAATGAGTATATGCCTCCTTGGTCATGTTTGCTAAAGGATACCCATCTTTTCTACATCCCCAACACCATAAGCTTCCCTTCATATCATTTAAACAGTTTCACTAACCTGGTCCCTTCACCAATCTGGTATATGGGTGAAATTCAATTTGTCAATATATCAATAGACAGTCATATTCTATAAATTATTACCTACATTTACTCACTAGGAAGCAGATGCATGATAAAGGATCAAGAACCCTTTGCTTCATAGACAGCCTGTCTTGATGTACACTATACACTATAGAAATGACCAAAAGAATAAAAAATATAGATTCATGCTATCCAAAGACAATGATAAGAAAAATGAGGGGAGGATAGTAAAACAGTCTCATCAGGCTATTCCTTCTGAAAGAAGTTAATGGCCCTATATGCTATTCAATAACCTAAATTATCTGAGATAATAGTAATGCTAATGTAATATGACCAAAACTTTCTAAATTTGCAACAAGTCTAGTTATATAAAGAGTAGACATATCTTTTAAAATAAGTTACTTTTAATCTCATCTAAGAATCAAATGAAATAAAAAATATACTAGATGTAATTAAGACCTAGTTTCCCTAGAGATTATAGCAATGAGACATTTTAAGCATTCTGGTAATGAAACATTTGATACAATTAAGAAAATCCTATTGAAAAAAATTAGTCTGTAAAACAGAGATAATATGGGACTAAGGAATAGCTTATTAATAACTCATTCAATTCTGAGTGTAATAAATATAGCTATTATAATTGCAATTCACTGGTGGCTGAGCTCAAAAAGCTAAAATGCCACTACTCAATCTGCTTCAAGAATCCAGATCTAATCAGTACAGTCACGAGCCTGTTATGTATTCTGAATCACAGAATTATTTTACGCTGAAAGAAATTTAGATGAAGGCGGGGGCTAGTAAGTGGTAAATCCAGAACTCAAGACCAAAATCCAGGAATTTGTCTATTCTACTTGAACAATTCAACAAATATTTGAAAACAGCTGCCCAACCCACCTTCCCATTTCTAACAAATCTTCTTTTCAAATGGCTCATCAACAATTCTTAAAGGAGGGAAGATACCAGAAAAAAAATCCTACGTAAGTGACCTTTGGAACTGCAGACTTGTTTTTCAAGCCTGAAGGGTCAGCTTAGGCTGTCTTAAGGATACAGGGAGGCTGGCTGCCCCAACAAGACTAGAATTCCTGAACTGCCAACACCCCTCAATCCTGAGTTATTCTCAATAAGGCAAAGCAAGAGGGACCTGAAACACAGACTTGGAGAAAAGCCAATCTGTGAATCACTATAGAACATCAGAAGGGAGACTATGACTATGTCAATATCAGAAGTACCAAGGACAAAGATCTGGCTCAGGGTCCTTCTCAAACAGCTCTCTCCACTCTGCCTCACTCAGACTGATGGGTCTTTTCTGTGACTATCTAATCTCTGAGCAACAGGGGATAGATACAGTCACAGAGGGAGCTCACCATGAGCTAAGAGTTACTGGACCAAAGTAAATAGGTAAACAGCCTTGGTCAATATTAAAGTAGCAGAATGCTAAATGAAAAGAATAAAGAGGATAACTGCTAGAAGAAAACATAGTCCCAACACTCTAATACGTTGGCTCAGGAACTGACTTCCTTAAAAAGACTCCTAAAGCACAAGAAATAAAATTAAAAAATCACTAAGTGGGATGGCATCAAATTAAAAAGCTTCTTCACAGCAAAGGAAACAATTAAGATCATGAAGAGAGTGCCTACAGATGGAAGAAAATCTTTGCCACCTGCTCCTCATATAGGGCATTAATATCTAGGGTATACAAAGAACTCATAAAATTTAACATCAAAAAAAACAAACCCAATTAATAGTGGTCAAAGGAACTTAAACAGACATTTCTCAAAAGAAGAAATACAAATGGTCAAAAATACATGAAAAATGTTCAACATCTCTAGCAATTAAAGAAATGCAAATTAAAACTATATCAGGGGCTGGGGATATAGCTCAGTCAGCAGATGCCTGCCTCACAAGCACAAGGCCCTGAGTTCAATCCCCAGCACTGCAAAAAAAAAAAAAAAAAGAAAGAAACTGTATCGAATCGAGGGCTGGGGCTATAGCTCAGTGGCAGAGTTGTCACATATGCCTAGCATATGTGAGGCACTGGGTTTGATCCTTAGTACTGCATAAAAATAAACAAATAAAAAATAAAGCATTATGCCCATATACAACTATAAAAAAAATTTTTATAAAAATTTTTTGAGATTTCATCTCACTCCAGTGAGAATGGCAATGATCAAGAATACAAGTAACAATAAATGTTGGCAAGGGAGGTTTTTAAGATGGTGGAATAGAGGAGGTTCATTCCTGGCTGCTCTGTGGAGTGAAACAAAGAAAACAGGCAGCTTCTCAGCAAGGAATTCCACCTAGGGGATTACATCTCTCTCTCCAGCAATCCAGAGTGTGGTGTACAATGTGCCACACAACCCCACATAGAACTGCTGAGGAGAGAAATTGAAAGTCTTTTGAACTTCAACTGAAAGAATTCTTTTTCATCAAGATCTTTTATTTTTTTAATTCTTTTTCTCTGTTTAATTATGACCTTAATGGTATATGGACATTTATATATATATATATA